>OX438802.1:477222-722222 GCA_949316475.1 Hypomecis punctinalis | reverse complement strand
GAAAAACAGACAGTCGACCAGTTTGTAGAACATCTTAACTCGATCCATCCTAACATTAAGTTTACTGGAGGTGGTTTGCATTCTAGTAAAAATTAGGCCTTAAAAATACAGTAAAATTGAAAATATCTTCCTTGTAAAGATCCGCTGGAATGATGCATCAAGTGCCACTAGAAAGTGTTACAAACACGCCACTTTCTTTTATTATGCTTTTCTTCGGGATTGTGTAGAATTCATGAAATGCACATGGATAAGTGATCAAATGTAAACTGTACGGCCGGAGGATGCAATCAGGTTAAACGTCGGCTGCACAAGAACCCGGGAAATAGACAGGATCGGAGAGCTTCTGAGCGGCTTTATGGTGCGTCCACACAATCCGCGAGGCGACACGAGGGGACGCGAGCACGAGTGTGTGGATAGTGCGCTCGTGTCGCCTCGTCATTCCTCGCGTGGCTGGCTATTGGCTAACGCCTCGTGGCGAGGGCCTCGCCTCGCCTTCTCCTGCAGTGTGTGGACGTACCATTAGATTCAATTCTTGAATAGTTCTACTAATTTACTGTAAGTACCTACCTATGAGTTTCCTTGGAACTTATGTACGGAATTCCACATTGCAGTAGACTGTTAAAAAAGGCTGGTACGGTTTGATTCGTTGACTTCTATTTCGAATAAATCTAGAGTTACAGAAAAGAACAGTTACAGGAGAAGAAAAATTGGCCTTTCTTTTACGATACCGCTTACGAAGAAATATTTTCAGCTCTACTATGCCTGACCTCTGAGTGCCTGACGTGGTTTGTAAACATTGTCTTACCGATTATACTATCACACTATTTACACACTTTAGCAGCGCTCATAGCGAAATTTGACCAGATGTTCGTGAGCGATCATCGAAGTTAAGCACCGTTCAGCACAGTCAGTGTCCGGATGAGTGATCGCGGGTGGCATTTACAACTGAACGTCACCGTGCCTCGGATGACACGTTAAATTGTAGGTCCGGGTTGTTATAACCGTTCAGCCATGTTAGAGGCCATTAGGCGGCTTAAAAACTTATTTACTACAGAAGTTTGAAGGCAAACTTCCGCTATATTTCAGATCAATCAACAATCATGCAACTTCAGTTATCTGCCCTTTTGCCGCCGCAACACGATGCCGCGGCGTCATCGCCGCTGCACCGCCGCTACACCGCGGCGACCAGCCATGCGATTCTGTAACATAACTCGCTTGCGTGACCGTCGAAGTGAGCACCATAGTCAAGCGGTGAGATGTCAAATTCGTATTCCGCAAACTCACCTAGGCGCTTCTAGCGTTACAGGCGCCACCCGCGTGAGTACGAAGTGATAAGAACTAATCTTGGGTGATCAACTTCCGAACTTGATGATACTGAAAACAATCGGAATACGAATTTAGGTAAAATCGAGATCTTGATCGAGGCGTGGGGGAAGTGAAGTGATATAAACTCACTTATTATAGCGTAATACGAGAATCGCACGGCAGTGTTGCCCTAGATTTTTATCCGCTACGCGTACTTAATCAGTAACTTTTATTCATTTACAAAACTTCTCATATCATATTAAGGTCTATCCATTATCCATCTTGTATACTACTTGTATTATGTGTACTTTACCATGTTCTGACATATAAAGGATATGAATAAAATGAGCGTAAGAGAGCTAAACTTTAGGAAAAACATGGCGGACATTTCTGCCATTAGCCGCCAGAGCCACGGTTCACGCCAATTACAGCGATGAGACTCGCAGCGGAGCCTACATCCTCGTGATTTCAGCATTCATTAGTGTTAATGAAATATCGCTATTCCGCCCGAAAAACTCCAAATTTCGTTTCACTGAACTCTGAGAACTCTAGATTTTTCGCTTGTGAGAAATTGAATGAAAGGTGATACAATTTTCGGTCGAGTTTTCTTACATTAATCCGAAGACTGCTAGTGATAGGTATTCTTACTTATATCTAGTACGTATTAGTATATTGTACGTACGTATGATGTAAATGATATTCTATGCTACCTCATTCAAAGAGGAATTCCTAAGTGCTGGAAAACCTATAGGTAGTAGGTAGTATTAATAATGGGCGCATAACAGTCAGTTGCAAGCACATCGCAATATCTGACTACTTTTGTCGACCCATCTAACACCAGTCTTCTCATACCACAATCCCTATTATATTTTCACATCGACCTGGCATTTTTTCTGTATTTTCTTACATTTGATATTGATGAGCGTAAGTGTGTCGATGAAGGAATACACGAAGCCTACAGCACGTCCGGAGTCGGTCGGGAGGGCCGTCCGGCTCGTATCGGAGAGGCGGCCGCGAGGGCCTGCAATTTATCGGTATCGAGAGAACAAAGTTAGCAACAAACATAGCTGCAGATGAATTTGTATGCCGGCGGCGACTCGCGGCGGCCGGTGCCGTAAGTCACACGCTGAAAACTTCCCGCTTGAGTCCTGGTTTCTTAGGATAGAGAAGCTGCATATAAGTACTTAGCTAACACCACTGACTTTGTATAAGATCTCTCAACTTACGGTTCGATTACCGCTCACTAGGAATCCGCGCCATTCTGTTTGCAAATAGCATAGACAAACCTCAGATAAGTACAATGTTCTAGTGACGTCATTCACCGCTGTATCAAAGAAGGGTTTGTTCCCAGTGTTATTACCATTCTTACTACCAGTAGTAAGAACGGTAAACGAATTACTTTTCTTACTACTACGGTTAGAACATTAAAAAAGCTGTACGAGATTGAACAAAAAATCGTGAAATAAAAGTAAAAAAAAAAAATAAGATGTGAAACTTCGCAATATTGAACGTTTAATGCAACAGTGCTTTCATACCCCCTCCATGGTTGCTTTAAACGTTTAACGCAACCTTGTTGGAAGAGAAGAATAGCATTAGAAGTTTCACTTCAATAAGATTGTGTAAAAGTCATCATGAAGATAATTGTAACAAGCCCAGATTGAGTATATATGAACGCAGAGTTACTTCCGGATAGATACCTACCAGTTATTCCGTGTTGTATCTTGTCTCCATCTTCAAAATACCTACCTACCTAAGAATAACAGAATAACTCCACGTACCTATGTTAACAAACCCATAAAGAATGTAAAGTTACACGATATATTTATCAGAACCGAGTAACTTGCAGTAAAGCGACACGTGTAAGATCAAATCGTGCATACCGTACTTGTATGGGAAAAGTTATAATACCTACCTATAGGCAAGTAAGTATATTTTGATGAAACACTGAAACATGCGGGCTTAGCATACGGACCATAAAATAATACTATCGACGTTTCAGAACGTGACAGAGTTATGATAAAGCATATATATGTCACCTTTGCACACGTCGGTAAACTCTTGTCGTGATCTTGTATGCTAAGCTAGATGATGTGGATCGTGTACGTAGTTACGTGCAGTGGCAAGTCTGGGTAGGTTGGCAACACAAACGCCGCGCGTTCTCATATTTCTAAGGCAGCACCCATTGCAGTCCACATTCCATCAGGCTGTATTTGCAAACATTCCGAGAACTACGAGTAAATATTACCAGTGGCGTAGCTACCCAAGGGCTATGCGGGGCAGTGCCCCGGGGCCCTAGAGCTCAAGGGGCACTGCCCCGCCTTACCAGAAAATATCGATGGAACTGAACTTTTGAAAATTTCTCTCAAAATTAAATATGACAGGCTGCAACCCGACTTTGATCATGGCAGCTCAGTTGAAAAAGAAACTTAAAAGTTATACTTACCTAGGGAAATCCTCTAAATTCAAAGCCGGATCTATTAATGGCTTTTTGGGTTTAAATCCAGGGCCCCTTGGATTCCAGGGGCCCCCAGATAAGTCAAGTCCAAGTAAAAATTAGACGATAATGTGAAAAAAATCGATAATTTCACTTGATTAAACAGATCAAACCCATTTTATTCAAGTCTACGTTCAGGTGTTGGCACTTCGAACTGACAGCAGGCGCGGATCCATGGAGGGGGCCCCCTGGTCCATTGTCGATCTTTCTGCTCACTTCCTTTTCTTCATTTAAAACTCGGCTCTTTGTTGAAAAATAAATGGAAAATTTTATACTGACGACACAAATATTATGACACTACGGTATTTATAACCAACAAAATTGGGAAACCTGATAAACTGCTCCTTTTTTGTCGGTAAAGTTGGCTGAAACTCGATAAAAGAAATCACGCACCTTGTATGGAATCGATTCTTATTTAATCTACGACGACCTTGGTTGTTAGCTAAATACAAATCTTTGGAACGAAAATGATCTGAACAGATGACAATAGATGCAACCGGTTGCCAGAGATCTTCGCCACGGCTTTTTCTTATTATATTTAGCCACTTACTCCTTAAAATAGGATCTGTGGGTATTCTGCAAACAAAATATGATATAAAGTTACTACTTAATATTACGCATGTCTCAGCTGCATCTATATATATGGGACCACCCTTGAAACATGACCTTCCAGTAAAAAAAAATTAAATCGGTTCATAAATAGCTTAAAATACCCACAAAAAAATCTGTCAGAAGAACTGATAACCTCGTTTTTTTGAAGTCTGTTAAAATTAAACAAAAAAACCCGACTGCGAAACGTATTCTGCGAGTTCATTCTTCATTCGAGTTCGTTCTGCCACCACCTCGAGCACAGGGACACAATGGCCCAGGGCATACATACAAATATACAATACGAATTTTTCACGGAACCCTAAAAATATATCGAAAAAATACACGTACATTTCACACCTCTAAATCTTCTTAAAATATGGTACAAAATATGTCTACAAAAGGGTAAAATTCAGTTTGAAAGCTGGCATCTAATGACACAGATACACAGTAGCATGTTTAGCGATAGTTCTATCACTAATTCTCTCTAATTATACAAGATAACAGTTGTTTGAAATGTTCTTTAGCAGTGATTTCAGGTGTTTTCAAACGTCTCTTGTAGTTTCGGCACAGATTTATAGCACAGCACGCCATATTTCCAAAACAGAGAATAATAAGACGTGTTATGCGCGCGGTGTCTGTGGCGTCACTGATGAGTTAGCGTATAACAGTTACATCCGCTAGTTGACATCTTTGCCGACGAATGGACAACCATTGCTAAAAATATTCTTTCGTATTGCGAAGAAGTCAAATTGTAATATCAAATTTATTTATAGTTAGCGTAAAAAATAATAATAAGTAATACGTTGTTGCTTCTATTAATTTTATTTCATGTTTAAATATATTCTGTTCTATTTTTATGTAATATTTTAATTCGTAGTTTTTAGGATAACAAATGTAACGCCTAGTTGAAGTGCTGTAAGCTACATTTTCTGTAAATAAACAAAATTGAAATTGAAATGCTATTTTTTGGGCGCTTTTGGTGCGTTACTATATATCTAGACAAGTAAATAATCAAAGCCTTGAGCGTCTATCAGTGCAGTTTCATTATTATTAGAAGGAACGTTCTTGTCGGTGGAGCATCTTCCATATCTCGCGCTCTTCTGCTAGTGTTTTTACCTTTTCAGTGCAACTTAGAATACCTTAAACTGCAAGCTTTCTATCCCCATCAAGGATCATTTTATGATCGCAACCAAATCTTACTCATGAGAAAATCCAAGCAGCCGACGGCCGCTGCGTGCTCTACGCTCGCGCCAGGCGCCGGCGAGACGTGCCGGGCCAATAAATGCCGCACTTTGTTAAACGGCCCACCCCGGGGACTGACCCCGCAGATAAAACTGGCTAATCAAACTTTTTTCCCCGTGTTCAACTTTAAAGAGACGCTCCACGTGAATGAACGCGCGAGCGGCTGCACTCAGGGCGTTTCGCAGGAACCCCTAGTTTAGTTAGGAATGTTAGGAGCTATTCTGTGGTAGGTATCTCTGATAGTCATTGTTGAAAAAAACAGTCATATCGGATTGTGATTGTGTGGCGGATTGTGATTTACTACATTTGGTCAATATTTCCTACGATATCTTATTTTTATTACGATGCCTTACGATATCTTATCTAACATTGCAAAGATCTTGATGAACCATAATTTGTTGTGACGTCTGTTTAAGATTTCCTATCTTGAAGTAATAGATCACTGCTTTACTATAGTCTTAAACACAAGTTGTGATTACGACCATAGTGATTATGATTCACAAAATCTGGTCAAGATTTCATATGACATCTTTAGTTGCAATTTTATTGAAATAATGCATCTCTGCTTCACTATGGCCCCATAAATAAGCTCAAAGTAACCCCTCGAGTCTCTTTGCGAGATCGAATCAGAGACGAGGATTTCCGTAAGCGAACTAAAGCTGGATTTACTAGTGAAAGTAGCAGTGGGCAGAGCACATACCTACCGCGGAAAACTGATGGCCGGCGGGGCTGCTAAGTTCTCGAATGGATACCACGTATCGGTAAGCGCAGCGTAGGACTTCCTTCAACTAGGTGGACACAATCGGCAGGAACGCGCTGGACGCAAGCCGCTGGCAAACTGTTTTATTAGACATCTATAGGGGAGGCTTATATAAGCAGTGTCCTTCCTACGGTCTGATAACGATGATGCAAAATAATTTATGTAATAATATACGTAGTCAACATTTACCTAAGTACAGTACACCTCCAGCACAATCCTGAGTACGCCCGACAAAGTTTTCTACAACTTCTACAAATAGGGTTCAAGAAAAGCTCCAGGACGATACTTACACAGTATTCTGCGGGGAATTTTAAACGCATTTTACCCTTCGTTAAACGTCTGTGTCGATCCTTCGGGTATCTATAATTCCAGCTTTTCAGCTGATTCGAACATGCTGATACCAAATTGCTCTGGAACACTCGTTTTGAAGCAAAACAGCTATACGTAGAGTGTTTATATGTATAAAAATATAACACCGAGAAATAGCACACAGATGAGTATTTTAGAGACATTTCAACCGGCCGCTATTGTCGCAAGTTTGAATAGGCACCATACAAAGACAATATCTGGGGGCACGGTAGTGTCCCCGCCAAAGCGAGCCGAAGCGAAGCGCAAGGGCACTTCCTACCTTTTCTAGAAGCGGTTCGCCAATTTTTTGAACCCTCATAACTTGGGGTTGAAGTATACTAAAGAAACGAAATTTTCTGAATATCATGTCCATAACAGATTTAGTAAACATGGCTCTTATACTTATTAGATTATATAGATTTATTGGATGTCTATAAAAACCCCCGATTTCGTCACTGACTCACTGATGATCATCAAAAGCCTACTATACTTCCTGAAGTCCTAGAAAGCTGAAATTTGGTATGTAAGCTAGTAATAGTACAACAGAAAAATTATAAAACTTGGATCCTTCCCCCCATCCCCCCAAATTACCACTAATTTATATTAGACTTCCATATTTTTTTATGCTAGAAGTCTGAAAATTTATATGAAGACTCCTTGTTACAAATATAAACATGTATTTTAGGATTTTTAGTAAATCACCTCCCAACCCCTAAAATTAGGGGATGGAAGTTTATACGTGATTTTCGCTAATGTTAATGCCTGAGATCTGAAAATTGATATAAGTATGAAGTCTTTGTTATAAATTATGAAACACGTATGTAAGCATTTTTAGAAAGTCACCCCAACCCCTAAAACTTGGGGATGAAAATTATTGTGAGACGTCCACACGCTATTAATATTATATTTTCACGCTAGAAGTCTTAAAATTGCTATAAAGACATCTTGTTGTAAATTATGAAACACGTAGGTATAGCAAGATTTTAATAAATCGCCCCTACCCTTAAAACTGGGGATGGAAGTTTGTATGGGACTTCCGCAAATTTCGGTTTGGAAATTGATAAAATTATTTGTCTTTTAATCTACAAAAATAAATGAAATCCAACAATAAAAACAATGTAAAATAAGGCCAAGACAAGACTACAGTTCGCGCTATCAAAAAGTTATCAGATGTCATGTAGAGCCAAGCTTCCAACTCTACAGGACTTGACTCTACAAGCTTTTACTTCACAAACTCTACACCTTAGTCAATATACGAGTATTTTGTGGCTTGGTCGTTACGTTACTACAAGAACTATTTGTGTAACAGATAAGTAAAGGACAGTGAATAAATTTCCTTACGCCCATAAGATAAGATAACTTTATTGATATTCATGGAACCTAATATTACAAAAAAAAATATTACATAATATAGATTCATGAACATGCTCGTCCAGTTAAACATTTTTTCACATTTTTCTTAATAATGATACTAGATGCAGAAATGCAGTGTCATCCAAAAATATCACAAAATAATATTAAATTCATTGACAAAAATATACTTATTGTTAATATGTATATATATATAAAAGTAGCGAAACAGCTAAGCCGCATATATTGACTAAGGTGTAAAGTTTGTGAAGTACTTGTAGAGCTAAGTCTTGTAGAGTTCTTGATGAAATCTTAATCTCAATCAAAATCTAATCTCAAAAAGTTATCAGATCTCATATCTGATAACTTTTTGATAGTGCGAACTTTGCCCCATTTTACATGAAAATGTTTTTGTTAAAGTGAAGTTCTCTTTATTTCGTAGACAAATTACATATTCTTGAAAACGTCCGATAACAATGCTTTTATAATATGCTTATAGAATTATTACTTAAACTTAAATTTTATTTCATAACACTTAAAAACTATCAAAATATAACTAAAAATTATCAAATACAACAAATTAATAATAAAACAAGATTAATACAATAGAAACAAAAATAATAAATGTCAGTGTCATTTGACAATTTGGATATCAACAGCTAGAAACAAATAGCATTAAAGCACGTTACGTTATCGTTATCAACGATATCATAATAATTATAGTTACGTTATCGGCAACAATATTATTATGTTAATATAGCAGAAATTACTAATAATTATAAAAGAAATCTTCATTATCAATCAGAATTAGAATATAAAAATAGTTATCTGCAATAGCATCGTCAAGTTTATATGAAAAAAAATATATATTTAAATAAAACATATAAAAATGTATCATCAATAGCATCGTCAAAGATAATAATTAAAATTAAAAAGCAATTTAATATAATGGCATAAATCATAAAAATTAAAATATCTCACGTAGGTACCTATTATTGAAAATGTTTTTATCTGAAATGGCGTCTGTCAGTTTATAATAACTTTTGTTTAGGAGATGTTCTTTTACATAATTTAGGATATCATTTTTTGCATTTCTTTTTACATTTTCTGGGATCTTATTATAAAAATCTATTCCTAGACATTGAAATCTATTAGATGTTTTTTCCTGTATGATGGTAACAACTTATTTTGAATTCTGCAACTACGGCCATAATAATCACAAGCTTTATTCTTGCTTTATTAATACTATTCATATTTTCTAAAACATATAATACATTATGGTATACAATTTCCCCAGTCATGGTCATGATTCCCAGTTCCCTAAAACCACATCTACACGAATTAAGCTTTTTAAGACCTAGCATATAGCGCACAGCTCGCTTTTGTAAGAGAAACACTCTCTTAGCGTGACATTCGGCAGCCGAACAGAGTTTTTTTAGACAGTTCCCCGATATGAACAATCCATTTGAGTTTTCTATCAAAAAATGTTGGATCTTTATTTCTATTAATAATACTCAAACATTAGAGCTGACCCGGAGAACTTCGTTTCAAGCAATATCTTTATAATTGTAGCATACATATAAGTTATTTTGATGTATAAGCATTGCAAAGTTTCATCTCAATCCGTACAGTAGTTTTAGCGTGAAAGAAGAACAAACATCCATACACTAATGCAAACGCTCATTCTTGTATTGTATAGTGACTTGGTTTGTTTGTTTTTGCAAAATCACTCGATCAATCTGGAAGACACTGCCTTTTGCAACACAGTTTTAAACTAATGCAAAAGGCAGAGCTACTTAAAATTGTGTACCTAGTGTAAGTTTTTGCAATAAAATTTATCTTATCTTATACATATTATATTATATTAGAAGGATTATTACGTACGCTTTTAAAAAAATAGTTGGCTTTAAAATCTTTTGTTTCCACTAAAGCGATTTAAAACACTGGTATTTTTTTTTTATTTACTCTGTAAAACTGTTTCGGCTTATTAGTGATTTTAAAATTAGTTCATGTTGAATACAGTACAAAATAAGATTCAGTCCAAACAGACCGCAAGCTTAGGTAGGTACGCCTTTTTGAATAACTCTGTATAATAATGGTAATGACCACATGCTTCTAATTTTATAAACAGCAGCTTTCCCAGCACTAAACATTTTCCAATACCTATTTAAACCACAGGAATTTATTACAAACGTTTAAATTAGACATCGTTATTTCCCAGCACGTGGCCGTTCATTAGGTACGTTTCTATCGGGATATCTGCCTTCATCAACTCTTGGGTTTCCCCGTCTATTAATAAGCATTTACCTATTTAACTAGCAATGGCAACCAACTATTGGGAAATCCAATGTGCCAAGGTTTAATATAACTATACATCTAGGACAGAGCTGCCCAATCCGTGGTCTGTATTTAAAACGCAGCCCGGTAGCAAATGAAGAAGCATCGTTAGGCCTTGAACGATATTGGAAAAGACATTAAGAGGTTAGGTAAAATGAACTACAATCACTCTGAAATTGTAAAACTCATACTTTTCAAATATATAATTATCATTCTTAACAACATAGTCAAAAATGCATGACGAACTATCTTGCTTGAGCTCGACAACAAGCGCACAAAGGCAAACAGGTACACATTTTGCTTAATAGCCCGCCTTCAAAAACTGTTGGACATTCTTGAGCGACTATACGCTGTAAATATATTGCAATGTAAATATTATATTAATATTTTTACAACGTCGTCGGTCGTTTTAATCACTACCACTGCATAGTATAAAACAAAATCGCTTTCCTGTCTGTATGTCCCTATGTAGGTATGCTTATATCTTTAAAACTACGCTACGGATTTTGATGCAGTTTTTTTTAATAGATTGAGTAATTCAAGAGGAAGGTTTGTATGTATAATACACTTGTACAAAGCCGAGGCGGGCTGCTAGTTATTAATATTATTATAGCCTGTGTTGTCCCACTGCCGGCCAAAGTCCGCGTTTCCTTCCTTCGATGATTCCAGGTGGATGACATGTGGTAGAATTACAGATTTTATTAAACATTATCTCTGAGCATATGACTAAGTCATATATACTTACTAAGCATGTAACTAAGTCCGGTCCAACTATCTATCTATCTATCAGTCGTAGGACGTCCACTGCTGGACATAGGCCATGGATTTCCAATAAAGCCGGTTGGAAGCGGCCTGCATCTAGCGCGTTCCTGCGATTTTTATTATATCGTCAGTCCACCTAGTCGGTGTACGTTGCGCTTGCTAGTTCGTGTTCTCCATTCGAGAACTTTAGGCCCCATCGGCCATACGGTCTTCGAACTATTGTCCTGCCCATTGCCACTTTAATTTGCTAATCCGCTGGACTATGTCGGTAACTTTGGTTCGTCTGCGGATCTGCTCATTTCTGATTCGATCCCGCAGAGAGACACCGAGCATAGCCCTCTCCATGGCACGTTGGGCTATCTTGGGCTTATTCATTAGGCCCACATTAAAAGACCACGTTTCAGTTCCATATATTATGTCATCACTGGCAACACACAACTATCGAAAAATCTCGTCTTAAAGCACTGAGGTATATAGGGTCCAACTAAAACTCAATATTCATTTTGTTACTTTGCATAATATCGCCGCTCGCCGAAAGGGTTGTCCAAGCTCTTTGAATATGTATGGAAATCTTTATTGAAAGTTGTACTTAGGTCCCTATGAAAAGCGCTTTTCTGAAGCTTGGAACACGCGTAGTAACCTACCTAGTCAGCAAATCGCGAACCCAATACCCCTTGTTCTCTTATATTGAAAAAGGGTAGAGTATGATAAAATTATGTGTATCTAGCCTCGATGTGGTATCGAATATGAATATAGAATATTTTGAAGTATTGAAGTGCGGACCTGTAGAACTAAGTTCTGTGAAATCTTGTGAGTTTCAACATGCTTGTAACATAACTACGCTACTAATTAATATTCAATTTAAAAAAGCTCTTTTGTACCTACGTAGATTGTAGATACATCGCGTTGAACTCGTGAGGATACTGAATTGTATCCACAATTAATGAATGATTATATTATTAATTCAAAATTTTATTTACTATAGAATGACATTGGTGCCGTGGAAGATGGGACGACCTTTAGTGTGGGACGCGACATGTGTAGACACACTGGCGTTGTCTCATCTTCCTTGCACAACAGAGAAGGCTAGCGCTGCTGCAGATAAGCTGAAAACCTCAAACGGCACAAATATGAGTCGTTGGACAGAATGTACCATTTTGTGCCGTTTGGGGTTGAGACTTTAGGTCCGTGGGGGCCGGACGCTCTCATATTGTATAAGGACCTAGCTAGGCGTCTGGTAGAGGGTCACTTCTAATATATGCCAGCATTACGTTGACACGTGACCAGAATGCTGGCATCTACTTTGGCCAAAAAATTAGTATTGCTATTCAGCGAGGCAACGCCGCCAGCATTCTGGCCACATTACCCTCTGCTGCAGGTCTTTTAGATTCGTTTTATTTTAGTATATGTTTTAGTGTAAGTTTTTTATAGTTATTTTTATTTAAGTAGGTTTAATTTTAATATAATTATAGTTATTTGAAATGTTTCTTAAGTTTTGACAAATAAATTACTATAGAAGTAAAACACAGGTGCTTTAGTTTTCATTTTGTAGGTAAGTATATAAACAAGTTTGTCACGAGCTCCCTGGCCGCAGCGAAGGGAAAATAAATAATAGTTGAAATATTGTGTTGCAGTGGACGGATCATAACGGACGATTAAGTGGCTACTGGCTACACGAACAGGGCCGGACTCAGAATCAAAGATGATGATAGTTTGAATTTTTAGTATCGTAGAACCAACTGTGGGCCAAAACCTGTACAATGTGGACACCCACCATCAAGAGGCCCCTCGGTAGGCTAAAAAAAAATGGCGAGACGAGCTTGATTCCCACTGCAGTGGATGTAACACCAAAGCTCTCGACCGAGAAAAATGAAAAGAGGGAAGGGGGGCCTTTTCCAGGGACAATAATGGCTAAAAATAAATAAATAAAACCAACTAATTTTTTTTTTTTTTTTAAATTTTAACGTTCTTGATTTTTAGAACTAGCTTCAACCAAAGATGGTTTTGTTCCTAAACTAAGTTTTTATGCCAAAGAAAATTTGTATGTTAATTTACTTTATAATTTAGATTTTACCCGAATTAAAGTTACATTAATCGAAAAATTCATGTCCGAGAAAAATAATAGGTAGTATGTTTGATTGTAAATTAATAAATTATTTATTGATTAAAAAGGTAAAAAGGATTTACCAATCTGGATGAGTTCTGTGATCGACGATCAGGTCAAATTGAACGCAGCCGTATTGATGAATAAATTTCCAATAGTAATAATAAATAAATAAATATTCGGGGACATCTTACACATGGTCTCTGACACCAAACTACGTAGTATTATTATATCTTCTTTGACCAAACTAAGCAAAGCTTATCATATGGCTGCCACAGACTGATATACTACATATACTTATTTTTTAAATACATACTTACCTATCTAGATAATTACCTAAATAACAGCCAGACATTGAGCAAACACTTAAGTTCATCACATAAATACTTGCCCTGGGTGGGAATCGAACCCACGCCTCTTTGATCCCGTAGTTAGGGTCCCTAACCACTGAGCCACCGAGGCAGTAGATCGAATAAGATCGGTTTGAAGCGGCTTGCATCCAACGTGACCCTGCGATCTTGATTAGATCATGGGTCCACTTTGTCGGTGGACGTCCTACGCTGCACTTGCCCGTAGGTCTCCATTTGAGAACTTTGCGGCATATCGGCTATCCGTTCTACGTATTATGTGCTTTGCCCACTACCACTTCAATTAGCTAATCCGCTGGGCTATGTTTGTAACTGAATTAATTACTTTAATTCAATCCTGTACAATACTGGACCTGACATTTCCCCCCAAAAAATGTACATCGTGTGACTGCTTCGTTATTTCGCTATACGCGACGTCAATATTATGTTATTTTTTCCGACAACAAATCCATTTGAAAAATGAACAAAACTTAATCGCTAGCACATATTTCTCTATATTTAGGGCTTTGTATGATCGTAAGCGTAACAATCTATAATACACCTATCTACCTATATTTAATTATAAGTACATTATGTAACCAGATAGGAAAATATTTAAGTACTTAGGTACTAGGTGTCTTAGGTACATAAATGTAGTTGCACTATCATCATCAGAAACAGATTTATGTGTGATGTGAAATAAACACCTACGATAGCCACTGACATCAGTGATCAGCCATTGAGATTTTAATTAAAACAATTGTAAATGTTGCTTCTAAGTACATATTCATAAGCTTGTAGGATGGTGAAATAAATGCCATTAAAATCTCAATGGCTTTATATAAAAGTAACCTCCATAAATTGTTAAAAATTACGACTAAATGATCCAACTGAAAAAAATTAAAATACTCAGACGCACTTACCTCAAATGCAGTTTTATTTTTGGAAGATTACCTACTAAAAAACCAGTGACGTTAAGAAGACGAATAAGTACAGGTAGTTCCTTACCGTACCTTATGCCTATCTTAATTATTGCAATATAGTTACATAATTGGAGTTTTCTGATATAAAAGTTACAGTTGAAACAGCTGGTTAGCTCCAGACATAATTCACCATTTTGCTCTATAATTACATGACTCATTTGTGTTAAAAGTGCAGTGATCCACCAATTTTGGGAAGTATGTAATAACTGTATCCAATCCTTTACTTTGAATTCGAATTTGATATTCCATTCGAATGTCACGAATTTTCGCCAGACAGGGCCGTCCAGGAGTATATTACGGTGACGGGCGACGCCACAGGCGCGGCGATCCATCATTCACATCGATTACCGGCGAAGGCTCGACTCGATCATTCGATACTCGCACTGAATCGAATGATCGAGTGATCGCTCAAACTCTCCATTCGGATACGCATTTTCGTCCATCCATCACTTTAAAAGGTTGGTGCACTTTTGGAATGTCGCGCGCCGTGTCCACGTGCTATTTGTCCACTATATTTCATAGTGTTTTAATAGAAACCACCATACTTATGTCGTTTCTGATCCTTACGGTCAAGGAACAGACAGTCAACTAAGGCCTAACTTCACCAAGCTATGTCAAATAGGTATGATAGATAATATAATCTCAAACTTTTCAAAGTCAGAGTGAATAGGTACAACATCTCCTACATCTGCGTGCTTCGTCTTCTACCACAACTTCCATCGCGCTTTCCATTACCTATTCTCCTGATGGTAACATTAGGAGAGTTGGTTAACAAGCGCTAATTATTCACATTAAAATAATAAATTATTTAAACTGATAAATTAATGTCTAATCTCTACTACTATTTAACACAAACAAATTACAAAATTCTAATGTACCGAAGCCGTAGCTATCAGCCAAAACTGGGCTTTTTATCAATACAATAATCATACCTATATTTGAATTGAATAGTTATACGTACAAGACAGTCAAAAAATCATCAAAAATGTAGTTCGACCAATAGACCTCGCGACTGAATCTTCATACGCTTATATCTCGTCCCGCTCTTGACCAATTTGTTTCATACCTACTCGCAAATCTTTTTAAAATTAAAATACTAAAAATTATTGCCAAATAGGTATTATCCAAATCATACTAATATTATAAATCCGAAAAGTTTGTTGGTTAGTTCCTCTTTCACGCCGCAACGGAGCAATGGATTAACTTGAATTTTGGCATGGATATAGTTCAAGGGCCGGAAAGTGACATAGGCTACTTTTTATCCCGGAAAAATAAAAGGTTCCTGTGGGATAGCACAAAAGTCAAACTCCACGCGGGCGGAGCCGTGGGCAAAATCTAGTCGGCTGATAAATTAATAGTGACAAAAGTCGAAGAACAAATGTTTTTAGTTTTGATGTACAGAATGCTTATTATGTACACCCTAGAGGATGCTGAGGACCCTAGAGGATGCTAATTGATTACCAAAAACCCTGTTTACCTCTTAAACACTATCTATTCATGGCCGCCTAAATGAGTTTTTTTTAACTTACAAAGAGCAGCTTATCTGTAAATACCATAAACCCCAAATAAAAAATTAAATCTCGCACACTAACCTATACTCTATAAAATTTAACTTGATCTCTGCGACAGTGACATTGACATAGAAGATTGACATTGTTAGAGTTGAGATAGTGGTGGAAAAAATCGATGTTTAAACAATGTTCTATTGAAATCGAATGAGTAGTTGAAGGTGAGAAATTGAATTTTATTTACTTATTATTATTTAAGATCAAGTATGTACACATGTAAATAATGTTATGATATTAATTAAATAAAATAATGTAACGGTAGTATTTATCGACGTATTTCACTATTATCGATGCTAATGTAACATATAATTGGGTTTAATTTAAATACACATGTAAAAAATGTTATAATATTAAAATATACAATAAAATTAATGATAAATTAAGTTTTATTTAAAATATCGTCAGTATAAACTATCGATATTTTAAATAAAACTCTATCTAAAACTCTGTGGTCACGACATTCGTCGCCCATCACTAATTGGCATGCCCATAAAGTATGACATTGACAGGTACTGTCTGCACTATTAAGAAATTTAGGACTTCATAGGTGTGATTTTTCTGACAGCTGTCGCAGAGATCAAGTTAAATTTTATGGAGTATAGTGAATTCACCTTAAGGAAAAGTACCTAATGAAATTAAATAAAAAACATTCATTAAAAATTCCCCGCTTTCTCCAAGCGACCGCAACTGGGCCAATGAGTCTGCTATGTTTGATAATATCCCCCGAGCAGCTGTTTTCCTTCAGGGAAATCCAGAGCAGTCACGTTTGCAGCCACACTGTTTCCACTACCGTTATACCTATTTATGTTTGCTGTAGGTAAAGGTAAACATTTAAACGTGGTTTTTACCCGTGTCTAAAATTCCCAGGCATACAGATACCTCATCTCTGTTTCTGGATCATCGCATCTGGAATACATAAAGGTATTGCTGTACAAAGTAAAATAAAGTATAGCGGTAACTTCGCAGTCGCACTAAAAATCATACAAAATATCAACAAAATTTGTAGAAAACTTTTTTTTTGTGATTTCGGTGTTTGTCCCCATAGCAAAAGTTGCTCATGTCGATTCATCTATGCTGCTCGTGAGCCATAGTTTGGGAAATCTTGATGTAGATGATTAATCATCTATTTCAAACAAACACAGCGTTTTGCAAATTTTAAATTCCCAGTCAACTATGTAGATTCATCTTTATACCTGTATCATCGAAAAGTCAGTAGTGTGAAATTCCGTACATAAATTCCAAGGAATTCATTGGTATAGGACCGCGATTTGAATACAAGTACAAAGATGAATCTACATGGTTAATTGGGAATTTAAAATTTGCAAAACGCTCTGTTTGTTCGAAATAGGTGATTAATCATCTACACCAAGATTTCCCAAACTATGGCTCACGAGTAGCACCCTATTAAAACTAGTGACCGAAATAAACAAGACTTACTTATCAAATTAATAATAATAATAAATCATTTATTTCGTTGCCAAATTATGAACAAATAACAAAGTGATCTTAAATTTAACTTAATTAACAAAATTCATGCAGGATAGATTTTATCACTAATCAGAATGAAATTAAATTAAAATATGAAATCATATAACATATTCTTGCCCTAGCTCCCGCAGTAGGATTCCCTGAGTTTGCGGGAGCTAGTCCTCTTCTGTTGTACTTAATTTATGTTATTTCGTGTCCATCGTGTCTCATGATTGCTGGGCAGTTACACGTAGTTCCAACCTCGTTAGGGTTGAGCTCGTGCGAGTGCCCATCATGTTAGATAACTGTATTATTGTTGTTAATATTTATTTTAGTATTATGATATGTAAAATTTAAGTTTGACATGTTTATGATTGTGCCCGGACTATTCACTGCGAATAAAAGTAACTTGAGTTGAAGTTCAAGTCAAATGCGTACGCGGCCGAAAGCAAATTCAAAACTGTAATGGCAAAACATAGAAAACGATTTCTCTCTTCCCATAAAATAACTTTTTGTCGTAGTGGTCTAGTGGTAATGACACCCGCCTTACAAATCGTGAGGTCGTAGGTTCAAATCGCGTTCCTATACCAATGAATTCTTCGGAATATATGTACGGATTTTCATATCACTGGCTTTTCAGTGAAGGAAAACATCATGCTGAGAAAACCTGCATATGTCTGTAGAAGAAATTCGATGGCGTATGTGAATCCACCAACTCGCACTTGGCCAGCGTCGTGGATATAGCTCAATCACCCTTTGTGAGTAGACCTACGTCGGACTATTAAAAAAATGGCTGGTACAGTACAGATGTACTTAGTTGAAAAGTATTGTATTCATATTGGTAACGATTAAATTTCCTAAAAGTGGGTCCCGGGCTTGTATTGTGTAATGGGTCGTATCGTAGCTCAGTCAACTTTGGGAACCACTGATCTACATCATCAATGGCCACTAGTCACGGCGATGGTGTATTTTACAACATCTGATATTTTGCAAAATTTCCAAGCTAGTTAATCATAATTCCTGGAATGTCGTTATTTTGGCGCGGAGCCATGACGCGTCAGGGACGAGGCGCCGGCCACACCACGCACACTACAATTTATTTATACCTACAGGGGCTCTATTGTACAACTCGGAACGCCTGGGAACATATACGGAAATTTGATAGATTGTATGAAAAATCTCTGTTGTCTATAGAAGTTGCGAACACTCCATACAAATAAGTAAACGATCAAACCGTGCGAAGTTCAAAATCTGGCCCCTGGGTGTTTTTTTCTATAAGCGGTCGATCGACTTTGGCACCTTTCTCACTGACGCATTTGAAATATGCCCACACAAATAAACTTATAATATGTATGATTTTTCACGACCTCATTATTGGTTTAATTACAACAGTTATTCATAATGATCTGAGTATAATTTTACAATAAATATGACAATAATATTTATAACTCTGACACCAGGGCTAGTCACCCGCGGCCAACACGAAATTACTTACTTAGTGATATGTATAGTAAGTACTCTAAAATAGTTTTGATTAGAGAAACACTCCATATTAGTTAGTCATTAATACCTAGGTACCGCATCTAAAATGTGCAGGCCAATGAAATATTATACTATCCACCAGATACGAGTATAAGGGTTTCCCCGTCTGTCATCCTTTTTGGAAATTGTAATTCACGAGATGTGAATGATTTAATCATACAGGGTTTTTTTTCATTTTGGAACCACAACATAATTCGTAGAGATGAATTGAGACACAAAAAAGTGCCAAATAAATTACATGATTCTTGGAAGGTTGATGACGTAACATCGACTGTTATAATAATTGGCCTAACCACCGCTGACGGTGCGCGACGTCACCAACGCGACAGCAAGGAGCATGTCTCCTCCATGCGCAACAGCGTAACAACGCAGCGGAGGCGTCATAATGGGCGATGGCATATTATGCAATCATAATATTATCTTATGACTAAGATGTCACTAAATAACTGGTCTGTTATTGCGATTTAATGAATCAGGGTTTTTTTTCATTTTGAAACCACAACTCAATTCGTAGAGATGAATAAAATTAGACACAAATAAAGCCGGACAAGCGCGAGTCAAGCTCGCACATCGAGGGTTCCGTACAAATCCAGAAAATTTCACTAAATTGGGAAGTAAGTTGTTAAAATCTCTATACCAAACCATACCATACTAAACCATCGACAAAAAGTCTTTTTATTTCACTTTTCCCGTCATATATCAAAAATTTCACATTGTTAAAATAATTAAAAACCCGTTTTAGCATATCGTGCTAATGAAGTTCTTTTATATGATACCTTACATGATACGATTTACTCACTTTGAATTTTGAACCCATATTTTGTGAATTTTGAGGCCCTATTTTTTGTGATTTAAATAAAAATGTACAGCTTTCAGATTTATTCGTATCTGTGTACTCTAAAACAATACTTCTCGCCAAATTTCATAGTTCTATATAAAGTAAGTGTCGAAATATGCGGTTTTTTACGACATAAACTCATATTTCTAACTTGTTTAAACGATAACTGAGAAGTTTTTCTTTTACACAACTGCAAGAGACCATAGATATAGGTATATAGTTTAAATTTCAACTAGATATCTTTACGCGTTCCCGAGATAAAGAGTCTTGACATACACACAGACGGACAGACGGACAACAAAGTGATCCTATAAGGGTTCCTTTTTTTCCGTTTGAGGTACGGAACACTAAAAAGTGCCAAATAAACTACGTAATTTTTGGAAGGTTGAAGAGTGAAGACGTAGCAGCGACAGCTGTTGGCAAAACCACCGCTGACGGTTCGTGACGTCACCAACGCAGCAGAGTAACAACGCAACGGAGGAGTCATACTGGTCGATGACATATATGCAATTTCAACTTTATTTTATGATTGTGACTAAGATGTCACTAATAAATCTGTTTGGTGTTGGTTTTGTCACTACAACGCGAAGTGTCTACAATTACATTAGCAATACTCTAGGATGTAGTTATACTCTTCGCTATGACTGTATTATAACTTTTACAATGGCGTATAAAGTCGTACCCAGGGGTTAAATGTGTCTTCCATAATAATTATGCTTTTTTTCATAAAATGATATCGATGCCACTGGGCACAATCGATAACCTAGTGAAGCGTTAAGTTCAAGACTCGAGTTTTATCTACGTTTTACCCAAAAGTTATTCATATCTGACGGTTTCATCATCATAATCGTCATCATCTATCTCTAACTATAACACTGCTTAGTATGGACCTCTCTCTCACTGTCTCGATCGTGCATCAATATTGTCAAATAACTTACTGTGTCTAAGTAAGGCTATTTGTACTTAATTAGGCTAAGATAATATTGTAGAGGATTATTGGTAATAAATTAGCATCATTTTAGGGACTTATTCTGTACATCAAAACAAAACGACAAACGACTTTTTTGCTTGCTTCACGACAAAAGCTTGAACGACTTTTATCAAATCTCAAAAAAAATAATTGTCGTTCCATACAAAAATGTCGTTCACCCTCAACAAAATGTATGGACAAGCTGATTTTTTTTTAAATTTTGACAAAAGTCGCAAACAAATGTTGTTAGTTTTGATGTACAGAATAAGCCCCTAAAAGGATGCTAATTGATTACTTATAACCCTGTATAAAATACATAAAAAACTAATAAACAATCACATTAAATAAAATATCAACATAAAAATTTTTTTTTGAAAAATATTATTGTGTGAGCCACATTATTCTACTATGGTTTTTGTCCATTCAAAGGTAGGCTAGCAGAAATTGCTCAAGGCAATAAGGCCGCTTATGTACCATCTAATTTTAAGTTAATTGTATGTACTATATACTTTGTATTTGATTTACTACTTTTTGGTGAATTATTTTACAGTACATTTTAGTACCAATAATGGGTCCATGAATCCTTCAAAAATACAGGGTGTTACTTAGCTAAGTTCAGGAACTTTCAGTATTTGAGTGCACGAAATTAGGCGTGATGACTAAAAAAATATAATTACTAATTAGTCCATCTAATTATTAAAAATATTAGACACTTATTTTTTCTTTTGTCAATCAAACGAAAATTAATTAAAGTTCCACGAGACCTCGCGAGTGTCATACAATCATTTGTATGACACTCGCGAGGTCTCGGGGTCGTGACGTCACTGTCACGAAAGTCTATTCATATAGACTTTCATGACAGTGACGTCACGACCCCCACTCCCAAAGTTTGACAAGGTTTATCTTTGCCATTTGTTGTTTTTTTGACAAAATAAAAAAAAATATTATAACAATGATTTATTACCCAGTGATCATGCCTAGTGCACAGAGAATATGCGACGACATGGAATTTTTGTTTACAGTTATTTAGGGAATTTCTTATTCTTAGTATTCTTTGTCGTTATTTTTTAAATCGTCATGGATTTACCAGTTGCTTATCATTGTATTTCCCGATGAATGCAAACACATGCGAAAGAGTGCTGAGTTATACATATTACCTTGCCTACGTATACTTATACAGTCAGGTATCTAAGTACATTATGTAACTTCGTCATGTGTCGTACCAGCGTACAGTGCCACACACTTATTTGACCCGGTGGCGCCGTCGCTACTATCATTTAGGTATGTATTTTGGCCAATATTTTATGTTATGCTAAAATTCGTAGAAAATATCAGATGAATCACAATAATGCGAAAGTTTGTGAGTATGTACGTATGTTTGTCCATCATCGTATATGTTCGTATACATACATTTTGTCGATTCCGAGTCGCAATTTTGTATGGCACAGCAGTTTTCTTTTTGAAATATGAGTCGTCCCTATAGTAAAAATTGTTCGTGACGATGGTCTTAGTCACCCCCTTTGAGGACAGGCGGATGCAGGGACCTGGTCGAACTGACTTGCCTTATATGACTGACTTCTATCTATCTATCAGCCGTAGGATATAGGACATAGGCCTCCCCCATGGATTTCCAATAAGGCCGGTTGGAAGCGGCCTGCATCCAACGCGTTCCTGCGATTTTTATTATATCGTCAGTCCACCAAGTCAGTGGACGTCCTACGCTGCGCTTGCTGGTCCGTGGTCTCCATCCAAGAACTTTAGGCCCCATCGGCCATCCGTTCTTCGAACTATTGTCCTGCCCATTGCCACTTTAATTTGCTAATCCGCTGGGCTATGTCGGTAACTTTGGTTCGTCTGCGGATCTCCTCATTTCTGATTCGATCCCGCAGAGAGACACCGAGCATAGCCCTCTCGTTACTTCTTCGTTCGTTATAGTTCGAGGGTGCAATTGGTGCTTATACCCGAGCTAACTATTCTGCTTTACATCTCGATTGTGAGGTAAGTAGAAAAAAAAACGGCATTACAAGAATAAAACATTTTATTGAAATTGAGCTTCACCGTTCGATATTTAAAATTGATGACTATTACCTATACTCACACGAAGACAAGGCTGGATAGCAAAGCAACCTCTTTGGTCATTGGGCTGAATGCATGATGTCTATTGCCAGTATGATGGTTAGATGTTGGCTAACTTTTTGAAAGAAAGAAGTGTTTTTTTTTAATTACTTACTGCCCTAGGGCTTTTGTAGCTACATTATTACCCTAGAGCGCTAATAGTCACCTACAAGCCCCATTTGGAGGTAATAAGAACCTACTTACCGAACATGAGAGATGTAAACATATTAATTTGCCAATGAAAGGCTCTGAAATAAGACATATGTATAAAACAACACTGGCGAATGTCTACCAATCATTAACTACGCGGATATCTGCTACGTCGACAGTACCGAGGAACTCCATAATAAACTTGAACGTCTTCTAAATACCTGCATTCGTTTTATTTTTAATTTCAGAAAATATGACCATATTTCGGAATATCGCAAAAAATTGAATTGGCTTACGATTTTCGACAGAAGAAATGCTAGGATACTCGGACTGGTATACTCCATCTTAAACGACGCTAAATCACCGCCCTATCTTAAAAACTTGTTTACGTTTATGGCTTCAGTGGTTGTCACTAGGCCCCCGAGATCCTGCAATGTCCTTCTCAGGACCCCGAGGCACTGTACGTCATTTGCGCACGACTCTTTTCGCGTTGAAGCCGTGCGCCTTTGGAACAAGCTTCCATCCACTATTCGGCACGCGTCTTCGAAGGCTGTCTTTAAGCGCCTTGTGAGCATTGTGTGGAGCATTACTTGAAGTTGTCCAAAATCTCAAACACATAGGATTAGCTATTTTATCTTTTACTAGTTATCATCTTATTATGTATTATAATAGTTTATGTATTTTATTTATATTGAAATTGATTATTATTTAGTATATAGTACTTTTTAGTTTTGATTTGTGTTGATTCCAGTTAATTTATCTCTTTATCTATTTATTCATGCTTATTTCCCAATGCCTTCTACCTGTAGGTTGACTGGCAGATAATGCTATTTAGCGTTAACTCTTCCTTTTGTACAAATGGGTGTGCAATATAATGTAAAATAATAATAATAATGTATTTAGCTGAAATCGTAATTGTACCTAATTAGTCTTAGAAATCTCGAAATAATAAAATCATGACACATTTCACACGTTTCTTTCACCGTAGTCATAGAAATATATTTATGTTGGATGCGGTGTTGAGCGAGCGCATAATAAATAATTACTATAAGTGATTCGTTGTGCTCTGTACTTAAATTAAATAATAATTTTGTAATTTATTGTCGTTACACGTAGTTTTAATTTTGAACAACTTTGTACAAAATTAGGTCACCACTAAATTGAAACATACCCCATCTCACGACATTTGTGGACAAAGATAAGTACTTATAACACTCGGTCTTCGGACTAGTGCGGACCACGCGGAGGAGCACGATCTAATAAACTTATAGTTCTCGGAATATAGTAGCCTTGCGACTTATTAAGGCCAATTTTACAGGCGCCATCGTAATTTTAATAGCAATTTATAATATTGTTCTCTTTTTTAAATGCATATCATTAAAAATAAAACAGGAATATGTTAGCTAGAGGGTACCTACAAATAGTCGCATCACACTTCGGTATTGCGACGGTAAGGAGTGTATGGAATGAGGGTAGACAGAGAGATGGTTTGGGCGACGGGCTGGAGTGCCAGTCTGTGATAGTGATCGGTGGTGTATGGGTGAGTGTGAAACAACTGATAAGCCAGTAGTTGGAGCAAGTACTTTGAGTTTTATAATGGCTGCAGAGATATTGGAGGTCCGTATTATTGTCCAATGGTGTATCATCTGAGTGCCCTGCTAGAATCTTAGTGACGCTGTTGGAGCACTATGCCCATCAGCTAACAAACATGTTAAAGCTCTTAAAATAACAAAAATTGAAAAACAATAAGTAAAATTGGGCCCAATATCTCTCTAACTGAATCTTCATAAGCTTAGCGCGACGCAAATTACCCCCCTTTTTGAGGGAAACACAAATCAACCAACAAAAATTCCGACGACAAAAAATCCATTAAGAAATATGATTTATTTAACCTGCCAAGTTTCGTCGAGATTTGTTGAAAAATACGAGCTGTAGACCAAAATCAGCATCCGGACAGACGAAAGCGAAATCGTCGACTTAAAGCAAAGACCTTCGCTACGCTTCGGTCAACAAGAACAAATACAGAAAAGTAGAGCTTTAAAGAAATCGTAATTGTTTTTAGGTACAATTTTTTTATACTATCTATCTATCCCTACTAATATAATGCACAGTTGAGTAAAGGCAGCGGCACGTAAGTCTAGCGCTGAGGGTACTGTGGAGGGAGTGGCTGCGCTTGGTGACCGCCATACTAAACCCATGCGCAGCCACCCCCTCCGCACTTCGCTTAGCGCTAGACTTATATGCCGCAACTTGTACCTACCTCTCCTGCAGCGGTTACTTAGCAAACTGTGTAGTATCAACCGAGTAAGTATAAACATCGGCTTATATCGATAAATTCTACTATTTACTGCTCCCCGGCTATCTAGTATAATGCTTTGAGCTAACGCTCTCCCAAGTTATGCCCTGTTGTTTGCTTAGTCCCCCAAATATTACTAGATATATACCTAACTCTTACATGTTATATCCGTTGTCCAAATCCGTGAGCTATGCAAGATCTCTACGAGACCACACTCTGTGAGATAGTTGTGGCTGGATACTACTACCTACTAGATTATAACTATTTAAACAAACAAAATTCCTACTTCATCAGAGTATGTAACACTTTCAATTATAGTTATACTAAACATGTAGACTTATTTACTGCTAGACAAAATGTGTTCAATAACCTAACACACTCAACTTTTTTCTGTGATGACTAACTGTTAAGATTTTTATCTCTTTTCTTCCTTTTCAGCGATTTACTTGGTATAGCTCCTATAAAATTAATTTATGACGATTAGTATTGTTACAACTATCAATAATCATGTATTGTTATTATATACTATCCATGTTAACTTCAATAGGCTTAATTTGATCAGTCAATCAATCAAATCAAATTTTTTATTGACATAAAGTAAATAATAAAAATAATTGAAGCCTCTGATTCCCAAACTAGCCAGGGGCTGTACTACGGGGTCTACGGGAACCAGCGTCTTTTCCTATATTAACGACAAATGATGTTATATTACTTATCTAAATCTTATTGATACTATGATAGGTAAACCGTTTTCAGAAGTAATTTTGCAAAATTTTAACCATAATTCTTAATAATAAGCGTCGCACGTGCGTAATCCAATCACCATTATAAAAGTAGAGTCAAATATGACTATTACAAGTTTTTCTCCAACAGTTTGAAATATGTTCTAAATTAAGATTTGTTCATTTTTGCAATAACAATAAAAAAAACTTAAATACTTAGGTCTAATTTAAATTTGAGTTAAATACTAGTCTAAATATTATCATATCCAAGTACAGTACCACATACAAAACAAGTTATTTATATGAACCAATTATTTTATGTATACTAGTGAACTAGATTTTTGCCGTTTGTTTACCAAGAATAAATAAATTAATAAAACTGTCAAGGATTATTTATCGACACGACGAAGATGTTACCTATGTAACCATACCTACTCCACCGATCATCTACACTTGAGCTCTACCTGCATTTGTTTACATAAAAAGAAAGGGATGTCTACTTTGTTCATAATTAAAGAAACCTACGAGTACACAGTTAAAAATTTGCCGAGTGTGAGTCAGGTTTAATTCTTAGTGAGACTTAGGTATTACCTTTAAGCGATGAGCTTTTGCAATCATTTTCTTGACATTTTTGAGCTACTACTATGGCTAGCTATACTATGGCTTAGGATGTAGAGTTGACGAGAAATAACAATTGTTTTAGTCAGATCTTGCACACTGTCAAATACTTAAGCTAAGTTCTGAAAATGAAAATGAAATTTATTGGCTTTAACGAACATTTCTTATCAATCTTAATAACACTAGTCATAAAATACTCAGTAATTTATCAAGTTGAGAAACATTGCCATCCAAGCTAGGAACTAACCTGTGTTTTGGAATAGCAATGCCCTCCGCCGGATAACAGTAGGAACTAAATCATAATAATACAATCAAAGAAAAAAAATTAGTAATAAAATACAATACCAATTTAAAATTTTGAAATAACTTATAAGTTTTGTTATGGATGTGAATGAAAGTGTGTAGTGTGATTTAGTGCGTAAGTGTATTATCCTTGCAATACGCGAGGTCTCATGAGAGCCAAGGTTTGCAGGGGTAAAGTGCATGTGTGTAAATGAGAGTGAATGAGTGTGTTTCAGATCTAGATTTTACAAGGCAGACCTTATGAAGGTTCATTTAAAATATCTTCAGTAGATTGATAATCTTGAGTAAGTCTCCAAGTTCTGATTGTATACATTTTATTATTCCGTATAGGTTTGCGTTAAGCAGATATGCGGTCTAGGGTGTAGCACGCTTATCTAGAAGATACCTATTTACTCGGGATTTAAAGACACCCACGTTTTACTTTAGCGGGAAGACGGAAAGTCCACCATAAAAGGGCGGTGCTTTAGTCGCGTCTGTCTAGCCGTACGATAGAAGAAAGGGGCAAATGGGATCAGATTGTGCTACACCTGGGCGCACTCTCCGAAGTGTATCCGATAAAAGGCTGATAAACACGCCACCTTACGTCGATGCTCGAGACTCTGCAGCTGCGACTTAGTCAAGGTGTCGTTGTCTATCAGCCTCCTGGCTCGCACCTCAATCGACTCCAGAGCCTCCAGTTAATGCATGTGTATGTATTTGTATATCTTGCATGAGTTAATAAAATAATACATGGACATTACCTACAAGTAGGTAGGTAGGTACCTACTTGTAGGTAATGACATAGACTAAAATATAAATATCATAGACTATAAGTACTTTTTAGTCTATGATGTTATGAAGTACTAACGATACTTATTGCTTATATTTCTCTATGTAAAGTAATCTCAGGATTTTTTTTTAATATTAAATAAATATTAGAGGACATCTTGCACACTAAATGATCCAATATTGGAAATTTGAGAGGCTAAAAATCCGTACAGTCATGTGTCCTCATTTTGGGATTTTGGTCCTGAAATACGCTCATCGTGACACATAACATCACATTTGATACACAGATGGAGAGCTGACGCCGACATTCAATGAAATCACATAATATTTTTGGCCATCTGTTTTTTCAAAGCTTTCGGTATATCCCTATTCGGCTTAGTACATGACAAGCAGACAACCCTGTATCTGGTTGTGTCTGGGAATAGTCGTATAATAGGTTTTTTATTTGACTGCCTCGGTTGCTCAGTGGTTATTAGTGACCCTAACTTCTGAATCAGAAAGGCGTGGGTTCGATCCCCACCCAGGGCAAATATTTATGTGATGAACATAAGTGTTTGCTCTGTGTCTGGGTGTCATTTAGTTACTATCTATATAAGTATATATTTAAAAATAAGTATAATATGTAGTATATCAGTCTCTGGCAGTCATATCACAGGCTTTGCTTAGTTTGGGGTCAGAGGCCGTGTGTAAGATGTCCCAAAAAATTTATTTTATTTATTTATTTATAACCCTAAGTGATAAGGGTGGCCCTCTATATTTTATTACCGATTTCAAGGAGGAGTACCGTAACTCTGTACTATGGAACTATGTATGTATTTTTATGTATCTTTATCGATATTTTCGCCAATTACGAACCAATTTTTTTATTACAAAAGGGTATACTCTCGAGGTGGCCCTATGTAAATTATATCGAAAACGGCTGAGCCATTTTTGAATTTAAGGAAATTCGTGTGTATTCGAATTCTGTACATGGTTGAAGTCGGCTATGCCATTTTTGGTGAAAAATAATAATTATAATATGGCATAATAACGTCAAATTGCCAGCTCAGCTAGTTTAATTCACAGGAGTATCTTGATACATAGAAACCTGCTGGTATGTTATGTTAGGTAGGTACCAGCGCAGGCTTGCCCAAGTGGAGCTCTGAATAGGCCAGTGATAATGGGCCCATTCAGGCGCACTTGTCGCAATGGCCCGTCCCTGTGCGCCGATACATGTGGCCTTTCTATTCAGCTAACTATCCCATACATGCATGCATGTACCTACCTAAATACAATTTCCAATATATCGAGAACAGTGGTGTCGAACCTACCTGTATTTCTACCGCTTTGGCGCCTGTCCTACCGAAACTACCCAAATGGAGCATTTTTTCAACGATTTCTCAGATTGCTAGTTTTCTACCGAATTTCAAGTTTCCAATCAAGAAATGTGGTTTATTGGGACAAATTATCGCAATTTTCTACAGAATTCAAGTTTTCAACGATCCTAGACGAAAAATAAGACAGGACTGTAAACTATTTGTGTAGTGATCAGATTACACTGGAGGACCCCAGGATTTAGTGACTTGTGAAGGGTTAATACAAATAGTACATATTTACACGTAAATTTTTAACTACAGTAGTTTCCGTATGTCTCTATAGATACATTTTTGTGTAGTGCCCCTGGCGTACCTAAACGAGGAACAACTATATAAGAACAATGTATGGAGACGAAAAATCCTCTCATACCGATTTTTGGTTTCTACCGATTTCGCATCATCGTTCGAGACATATGGGAAACACAGAATGGCTTGACTATACAGGGTTATTTCTAATCAATTAGCATCCTTCTAGGGGCTTATGCTGTACATCAAAATTAACAACTTTGTTCTACGACTTTCGTCAAAACTCAGAAAAAAATCATTTAGTCGCGGGTGAACTATATTTTTCTATGGAAAAACATTTTTTTTTTTGAGTTTTGACGAAAGTTGTAGAGCAAAAGTTGTTAGTTCTGATGTATATGAATGTATAGAATAAGCCCCTAGAAGGATGCTAATTGATTAGAAATAACCCTGTATATGTACAATAGCCTACATACAAATCGTTATTCTGAGTGACATCAATGGAGGCATTCCAAAAAAATGGTTTTTACTATTGTGTTTGAACTATACTTACCTATATAGTTAGTGACTATTACTAAACAAAACAATAGTAAAAACCACAACAAATGGTAATTTTCTATTACCTAGTAGATGATTCAGAATTTGTACCGTTTACTAACCGTTATATAGTTTTTAACAGATTTTATAGTATCAGCTACAGAAGAGAGATTTTCCTGTTTAATGGTGCTAGTGGTTTTCAGGAAAGATAATTTCGGAGAGGCCCAAAAATATTCGTGACCAAGTTTTGAGTCATTCTTAGTATTTTCCCAAAGTTCAAATAAGCTTGCACGAGCTTATTTGAACTTTGCTTAAAAGTCCAGGTTCGTAGGTAGTTCCTACTTTTTTACTGTCACTCGATGACTCTTATCTACAGGTTCGGTAGGTATCGACTACTCTTGATATATTTTTCTAATTGTATAGGTAAATATATATAGTACCTACATAATAGACGCCTACATTTTGAAAAACGTCTTATAGCAAACAAATATACTATTGCAAATGTTGCTATTAACCAAGGATGGAAAGAGTAAGTAGGTAAAGCAAGAGCCCCGGTTGTGGCCACTAACCCGGTGTTGGCCATTTTAGTGTCAAAATTGAAATTGAAATTGTTTATTTCCAAAAACTTATGAACTATGTACATATTGGCTAATAGTAAAATACACATATATCCTAAATTAACGTACATACAAAATATTATGTGCACTGCAGCCCACACTAGGGTGACCTGTGTCGTGGGCTGCAGGCTCTTTGAAAAATGATTGCATAAATGGTAATATTAAACAATGTAACAACATAAATATTGTTTGTGTTCTTATGATAGTCTGAATCACCTCCTCGTCGGCTTATAGGATAAGCAAATAACCGTGTAGTGTAGTTTGAACAGGTGTTTATCACCGATCACCGAAATTAAGCAAAGCTCGGCACGGTCAGTCTTCGGACGGGTGACCGCGGGTGCCATTTATAACTGAGCGATATCGTAGCTCGGAGTTCTGACCGTTTAGCCATGTCAGAGGCCTTCAGGTGGCTTAAAACCTCTGACACTAGGGCTTACTCCCCGGCTTTTCTGAACTTACTTAATGCAATTGTTATTTTTGCGTGGTGACATCATGTTTTGGGTATCGAATTGAACATAATATTGCCTTCTATAATTACGTGAGGAAACCCAATGATTAAAATAAAACTTATGGTGATGTAAAAACATGTTATTATGATTTCAGGCAATTTCTTTTTCACAAAATTCAAATTTGTTTCATTAGAGTTATTTAAATAGATGGGTACCTATTTGACCAATAGCTAACAAAATATCCAAATTTTCGGATCAAGCTGGGCGTGGCTAAACAAAAAATGATGATTGAATGATTGCTGATCAAATGGTGACCTACCAATCATCGTCATTCATCAGTGGCAGCAAAGTAGTGCAGTGTTTCGAACCAACACGAGAATTCGTGAAATCTTTTCCTTTAGACACTTAGATAGGTATAGGTAAAAGTAATAATATCGTCGCTTTGGTGGTGAATAGAGGTCAACCCAAATTTTTAGTAAAATTAGTTACATAGATAATTACTAATTATAATATTTAAACGGGGATTCAATAAGCCTATTTTCCTTATAGGTACGACTCAATTTTCATCAAAATCGGACCAATGGTTTAGAAGATATTATAAAAAATATATTTTGTAGTTGACCCTTGTCCCTTAATTGCTCATTATCTCAAAACTTGATTTTGGGTGTTAGCTCTCTTCACCACCAAAGCGACGATATATGATATGGTTACAGATTGATGTATGATAATATAAGGCCGGTTGGAAGCGGCCTGTATCCAACGCGTTCTTGCGATCTTTATTATATCGTCAATCCACCTAGTCGGTGGTAGTTGGTAGACGTCCTACTCTGCGCATGCTGGTCTGTAGTCTCCATTCGAGAACTTTACGGCCCCGACGGCGATCCGTTCTTCGAACAATGTGCCCTGCATACTGCCACTTTAATTTGCTAATCCGCAAGGCTATGTCTGTGATTTTGGTTCGTTTGTGGATCTCCTCATTTCTAATTCGATCCCGCAGAGAGACACCGAGCACCGTGCAACAAATTCGGCCTTATTAGAAATTCATGGCGGAGGCCTCTGTCCACCAGTGGACGTGCTTCGGCTGATATATAGATAAATAAATAATAATAAATAACATAAATAACATAGGGGAGATCTTACACACGTTCTCTGACTCAAAACCAAGCAAAGATTGTGATATGGCTGCCAGAGACTGATATACTACATATTCATATTTTAAATACATATTTATATAGATAGTATCTAAATAACACCCAGACATAGAGCAAACACCTATGTTGCATAAATGCTTGCCCTGGGTGGGGATCGAACCCACGCCTCTTTGACCCAGAAGTCAGGTTCACTAACCACTGAGCCACCGATGCAGTCTTTTTAATTACAATATTTTTTTTAATTCAGATAGTATGATGGTATCACCCTTCGTGGATAGGCCTACGTCCTGCAGTGGACTATTAAAAAGGCTGGTACAGTACAGTATGATGGTATTGGTGATGGATGTTTGTTCTACCTATCTCTTCGCGCATACAAGGCGTTGCTTTTCTAAGTACTTACATTACAACCTTTCAATCTAAAACTACTCGCCTCACCACTACCACGATTGCTTTACCTCGAACAATAATGACAAATCAATACTTTAGGTCCTTGTGTGCATTATTTTAATTATGGGACAGGCTGTTATGAGTCAGGTCGTAGATTTTGCCACTTTTTAGTTCCCTTAACTCTCCACCTCTTTTTTCTTATGAGTTTTATCTTGGTTAAGTACTCGTACTCTTCATTTTGAATCTCAAAGTCGGCACCATTGCAAGGATTGGCTAATCGCGGCCAATAATAATAATGGGATAAATTCATAAACTGGGAAAGATATACGTTCGTTTACACGTAGGTAGGTACTACATTAATCGAAATTTAATTTCATCATATATCTCATATCTTTTTTCGAAATTAAGTTTTCATGCTTAGATTAGTGGAGGCATGGGTACATTAATATTTACGTGTAGACATCTTTATGAACAATTTTTACTACGGGACCAACCCTGAAATAGAGAAAAAAATCTGCTGTTCCATAAAAAAATATCATGGACATAAAGAAAGGTATGGTTGTATCAAACGAAAATAGGTCGCTCTCTATAGAGATATTAATAAAACACTTGCGCACCCGCGTAAAAATAAAACAGATAAATATGTATAATCCCGGCAATTGACACGTGATAAAAAAACCCGGTACCTACTATTTTGTAAATATTAACAGAGGTAACATTTATTCTAGGTTTATTCTTGGGTTATTCCACCACATTGCCAGAGCGATAAAGTAATCAAATTTCCCGACCGTTTGCGAAGTCATCGCGTTTTTTTGGTACACCTACTGAAATCATTTGTAGCGATTGTTAATCGCATCACTAGCGGTCAAACAACCATGCAAGTGTCACACCACTAAAAATGTCAATTTTGACAGAGGAGCGGAGCTTCCCGCGAAAAGGAATGTCAATGGATATTATCTGATATTATTTTATTTACTGATGTAATTTTTTGGACGTAATTATTGGTATTATTGTACCCTGGTCAAGACAATATAAACGATTATCGTGCCATAAACATTGTGTAACATTTGTAACAAGCCTAACTGTAGCAAACTGTAGCAGCCTTATTTCTGGAAACGATTTCTTCCAGACCATAGATCCGATCATCCGATTGTACCGAAGCTGCGTGCCTTGGAAAATATGAAGCATATGGATGGATGCGCGAGTAATGTAAGTATCTGAGGAGAGCGTGCATCTGAGCTACACGACCTTATCCTCAGGGCCTGATTTACCTACTCTTAGGCTAATTAGGCTGCAGCCTAGGGCGCGAGAATCGGGGGGGCGCGGCGTGCTGACTTGTCTTCGCAATCATTGCATCTACCCTACATAGACTAGGTATATACCTACACAATATTTCAACTAGACCGAGAGACAAAACATTAAAACTTATTGCGCCACAGAGATACATATCTCTGTGAAATGCCAGAGGAAAAATTGATTGATCGGGAAAATAAAGAAAGAGATGCATTGATTTAATATAGCATGAGTAAAAAAAATACATTATAAATATCTCGATTCAGTGGCTGGCTGTCTTGTTTTTGTCCCGATTGTGTCAAATTCCAATAAATACATTTATTTGACAGTGACAATCACTGATAGCAAGGGCGTAGCTACGTTGGCCCAGGGTGGGGTAAGCGCCGTACCCTGGGCCAACTAATCAATTTTAGTCCAAGTCGATTTTTCAGGTCTCTTCGTATTCGCATTCTGTTTACTCGCTTATTAAATTATAGTGCAATGGGCAGTGGAGCATCCCATAGAATAGAACATCTATCCATTAGAGCATTTTGAAGTTATTAAAAACAAAAAACGTGTTTTTTTCGTGTTCGCTGCGCTCGCACATAATAGCACTATGCTAGTGTGTTTTACGTTTCATTCTTTTAAAAATTCTGAAAAAAAACTCAATTTTTCGTGCTCGCTGCGCTCGCGTATGATAAATAGCACTAGATTAGTCTACTTGGCTCATTATTCGTTTGAAATTACTGAAACAATTGACAAATGTTCGCGCTTATTAGCAAAACAGTGAACTTATTAACTAGCTTTGCGCGTATCAATTTTAAAGTTTGTTAAAAAAAACGAAAATTAATGAATATCGGTTATTTGTGTTACTCATACCTGTTTTAAATAGTAGCCTCAACCACATTTTTGGTTATGTCTACTATGTTATGTATCATAGAACGGAATACCATTTTTTTATAATTACTACATTAGTAGTATAGAAAACTCAACCACTTACTTTTAGGGTTCCGTACCCAAAGGGTAAAAACGGGACCCTATTACTAAGACCTCGCTGTCTGTCTGTCTGTCTGTCACCAGGCTGTATATCATGAACGGTTGTAGCTGGAACGTTGAAATTTTCACAGATGATGTATTCCTGTTGCCGCTATAACAACAAATACTAAAAAAGAAATAATTAAATATTTGATCCCATACAACAAACCTGAATTTTTAGCCGTTTTTCGATCGATGTTAATAACGGTGACAGGTAGATGCTTGAAATATGCCTAGGCTTTGTAATATACCCAATTTATTTTTTGACATTTTTTTTTTTTGCTTTACTGGATTCGTTCATTATGAATAGAATTGTTATTTTGAGTTAAATGTATTTAGAATATTAAGTTGGAAATTTATATGTATTTTAAGAACTGACTAACCTAATATAACGCAACATTGTTATAAGGTCAGTAAAGAATCTGAATCACACCTGGTGGGGGCGCTTCCTCATAATTAGCCTACCTACCATCCCCTTTTTACTACAGGACAAGTAGAAATACGTCTCTCTACCACCCCACTAAGCATGAAACTTGCAATAAGTTGTAGTAAGTTTGTATATGGCACATTTGTAAATTTCAAACATGCTTCATCTTCGATCACAACGTTGCTTACCATCACGCGAGCTGGTCAAACGCGGAATTATCTCCGATAAAAAAAAATCTAAAGTGAAACAAAAGAAGAAGCAAGAACTGAATAGGCAGTCTTTTCTGCTTTTATTTTAAGCCTCCTAAAACAAAGTAGATCTTATCTATACGTCTTTAGACGACGTATTTCTTATTTTTTCCGATACGATCGCGAATGGCTCCGTTCCTTCCAGCAGCATAGCAATAACTACAGAATGAAGCCGTGGAGCATCCTTCATCGAACTCTCCTCATCATCTTCATCGTCTCCTATTATAATTTATTGCGTATAATTTTCTGCAAGGGTGCGCAGTAAAGCGAAGCGCCCACAGCCATCGCTGCACTAAACGATTTACGAGCGATACGAACATAAACTTTATAGCTGCTGGGGCCTTATTTTTCAACTCTGAACGCCTGGTAACGTATACGGAACTTTGACAGATTGTATGAAAACACTCTAAATTGGCAATGGAAGTTGCGAATGCTCCATATACAACTTTACTTTCGCATACGACCAAGCCGTGCAAAGTTCAAAAATCATGCCCCTGTCGTTCGAAGCAAGCTTATGTCGCAGCCCTCTGCGTCTCATTATTTCGGAACAAAAGCATATTGACACTCAGAGCAAATGAAAAAATCAAGAGAGAATGTTGTGAACAAACAAGTGAAGCCAACCAAAACTACGCCTCGCCGTGTACAGACAATTACACACACATCCAGGTAACTATAAAACTACGCCTTGGCTTGTCAGTCAAACTATGGCGGCGCAACAGCGACGCACTCACACATGTTTAAAAAACCGGCTTCACTTGACTGTTCAACGACGTTCCCTCTGGGTTTTTTTATTAGCTCTGAGTATTGACAAAATTAAATTACAATTGACCAGGCTAAAATATATACAACTAGTTTGTACCCGCGGCTTCGCCCGCATGATATTTTGATTTTGTTTTGTGCTATCCCATGGGAAACCTTTATTTATCCGGGATAAAAAGTAGACTGTCACTTTCCGTCTTTCAAACCCGAGGCCCTACCTTATCACCCTTAATAAAGGAGGTGGAAAAAAAAGTTATATTATGAAACATTTACGCAATATCATTATAATTTATAGCCTATGTGTTATTCTGATATATAAGCTATATTATTGCAAAGATTCATCTCAATCCGTTCAATAGTTTTTGCATGAAAGAGCAAACATCCATCCATCCATCCTCACAACCTCACAAACTTTCGCGTTTATAATATTATTAATATTACTATATGCTTATTCAGCTTTGTTATGACACTAAAACCGATTACAGAGGCGCCAGCGTAACTATATTAGCTAAATAACATAGTTCTGTTTCTTTTTCACTTTAGGCATTCGATAGAGAGAACGCTTTTTACGATGCTATTTTATTTACGCTGGCGCCTCTGTAATCGGGGTTCTGTTACTATGTAGGTAAAGATACGGATAATTTCTTTGTAAATTAGTACTTATCTACCAAAATAAAAAGAGCAACGGTCTTAAGACCTTTGTTCTTTTTTCTATATCTAGTGATAAAAGAGTTCAGTTCGGAAATAACCACTCACATTAATTACATAATTTATCTGACGTAGGTAAACGAGTTTATCTTGACTAATATGTAGGTACCTAATAATAACCTACGATTACATTCTCTTTGAATAACTGTATTTTAACTTTTTTTTCGACTTATTCAGTGATTCGCATGAGAGAAACTCGCTCACGGGAGCGAGTTACCGCCATCCGATTTTACCTATTTTTTGTGTCATTAACTCGCTCGACGGTGATTTTATGTACAGTCAGGTACAAAAACGTTTTAGTGAATTTTATAAAGGTACCTAACAAGTCAGATAGGCACTATAATAGGTGCCCAACAGTGGAATAACCTACTGCTTTATGATGCAGCCAGTACCTACACCTACATATAATTTGGTAGACAAAATAAAATACAATATGACATACTTCATTGTAAAGTACCTACTCTACCTAGCCTACCTCTACCTAGTAAGGTGCTTTCGAAAATTATACATACGAGTATTAATAATAATTAATTAAAGATATTTCGAAAAGTCACTTGAGACTTCTGTCTCAAGAGAATCACTATCACTATTACTATATAGTATAAAACAAAGTCGCTTTCCGCTATCTGTATGAATATCGTTGCTTATATCTTTAAAACTACGCAACGGATTTTGATGCAGTTTTTTTAATAGATAGAATGATTCATGAGGAAGGTTTATATAGGGGCGGGTCGAGTTATTCATGAAAACTCAAGTAATTATTTAGTCTCAAGTGAATTTTCGAATTCTGCAAGTAGGACCGCACACGCACAGCCTACGCATGTAGCCCGTAGACCTCGTAGAGCATCTACGCAGACAGCGCGCCCGAAACGTAACTGTCATCGATCATCAGTTTCATCAGTAATCATTATTACTAGAAAAGTTGTACTCATAATTTGTACAGATCAAAATTAGGTAGGTATTTAACCTTTTATCTCTTATACAACATTGTTGTTTAAAATGTGACCTAACGAAACCATAATATGGCTCGCAATGTCAAAAAATTTACCAAGATTACTTTATTACCCAATTTAAATCGGTTAATTTTATCGTAAAACTCGATTTACTGAGTTATGAATTAGTCCTAAGCCTGCCCTGCAGGTAGGTACTAATCCGGAAGGACTATATAGCCGTTACAATCACCGTTATGAATAAGTTTTAATATGCCTACACGTATAGGACCAATCATAGTCATCTATCTCACGTAGAGTCAAGCTTCTAACTCTACACGTCCCAATTTTTCAAGCTCTATATCTTAGTCAAAATATGGTAGGTTCCCTAAATAGATACGTCCGCTACTGTTCACCAAGTCGCCGCACTTCCGCCATCGCCATTGATCCAAGGACAATCGTCCTTAGATCACAGTATGCTGAGTGTGAGTTTTGTCGTAAACATGACGTATTACAGTACATATTTAGGTACATGTAATTTGTATGAATTTGCACTAGCACAAAGTGTTTCAAAAACGCGCCGCTACATGTACATTTTTTCATACAAATAATATGCTTACGACGAGCGCGTCATGACAAAACTCACATACAGCATACAGAAGAGACGATAGTACAGTGTTTGAAGTGTGATTGCATGGAACAATACACTGCAGCCACTTCCAGATAAAATACGACAATGGGTAAATACTCTATTTGCATTTATCTCTTTTACAAGGACTTCGTTTTGCTCTCTTTTCATTGATTGCCAAAAAAAGATGACTAGGTATAATTCCAATCCGTTGTTGTACCTACAGTGTTTTATTTTACTGAATAATTACTATAGTAGGTATCTGTACCGGGTTGGCTCCATACTAATAGGATGAGGCTAGTCTATGGCATAGACAGACTGATACACATTACGAACAACTTTTTCTATGGGGCCAACGCAGAATTCGAAAAAACAAAATTGGCTGCCCCATACAAAATCGAAAATCAGAATTCGACAAAATGTATGAGACAGCAGATTTTTTTTCGCGTCCCTATACCGGGTTGGCTCCATACTAATAGGAGGAGATTTTTTCGAATTCTGTGTTGGCCCCATAGAAAAAGTTGTTCGTAGGTAATATTGGTCTGTAGCACTCCCTTTCGGCTTGGTATAGGTAACTAAGCTGCCCCATAAACCATCCGTTCAAAGTACCTCTACCTACATAATATTATGCTACTTTAACGGTAACAAATCCGATGAACTATTTCAATAACTTTGGTTATAGAACCTTCTACGGAATCTCATTCCTTGGTTTAACCTATTTAGGTACCTACATGTCTAATTATAATTAACAATTTCCTACATAGAAATACCTACCAATACGCACAATTAAACTATTGGTACCGAAAATACCTACTTGTAAAAATGTTTTACAAACAGTTTAATAAAATAAAATATCCATGTATTTAACAAAATACCTACCGCATTGTGCTAGGAAAAAGTTCCTTACCTACTACTTAGGCAGGCATGTGTAGTGGGTACGGGTTCCACGCTTAGGTACCTATATACGTGTTTCCCTTGGAAATTGGAAAGCTTGGAGTACCTACAAACCGAATGAACGAACTACTTATGTAAACTTTTTCATACTTATGTCGTATCTACTCTCATTTCTTTTGGATTGTAGGTATGTGTATAGATACGGCACTGCACTGTAACTGTACGGGCCTTCTAAACATAGACGTGGCCACGAAGGATGATTTGATACATGATGGACATTCCGCGTGTTAGAACCAAGCGTTTCGAATCCTCATTCCTCATACGAACAGCCGGAATGTGGAACGATTTGCCTGGGTCTGTCTTCCCGTTAAAGTACAACGTGAATGTCTTCAAATCCCGAGTAAATAGGTATCTTCTAGGTAAGCATGCTACACCGTAGACCGCACATCTGCTTAACATCAGGCAGTGTGTAGTCAAACGCGAACCTATTCGAAATAAAATAAAAATACATGTCCTCTCCATCACACTGGCCCGATCCTGGTTGGAGAATTCACATATGCCATCGAATTTCTAATACCTACTTACGGAGACGGTAGGTTACCTCTATGTTTTTCTTCACCAAAGTACGCTAAGACAAAGAATACCTACATATCGTAAGTAGGGACGTAAAATGTAGCGACTTTAGTGAGTGTTCTCACGAGGCATGGTCCCAGTAAATCCCAAACAAATGATCGAAGAGCGTGGAGACGGCACCGCCAGCGCCGGCGGGGCGCAGCTCCCGCAGCGGGGCCGAGATATCAGATGCAAGGGATTTATCTTCGCCACATAACTCACTCAGGTGTCCCAACTTCCGCGCGAAATATCTGCGAAGTGACTCGTAATGCAAGAGGTGGCTATACTTACTAATGTTATTTAGCCGTCTTTTTTTGGGTTCCGTACCCAAAGGGTAAAAACGGGACCCTATTACTAAAACTCCGCTGTCCTGCCTGTATCTCATGAACCATGAAAGCTAGAACGTTGAAATTTTCACACATGACGTATTTCTGTTGCCGCTTTAACAACAAAATTATACTAAAAACAGAAAAAAAAAACATATTTAAGGGGGGGCTCCCATAAACAAACCTGAATTTTTAGCCGCCTTTCGCTCAATTTTAATAATGGTGACAGGTAGATGCTTGAAATATTCACACAATATTTAGTTAAATATTTACTTTAAAAATAAAAAAATAAATTAAAATATATTGAGAGGGCTTCCATACGGTACGGAACCCTTCGTGCGCGAGTCCAACTCGCACTTGACCGATTATTTTTTATTGACAGACCACAAAACTAAAAAAAAAACATTTCAAAAAACAAAAGATTTACTAAAAGCTTCTCAATTCGATATTAACTTTTGGCCTCTATCTGTTCTTTTGGCAATACCGAACTGATATCCTCTCTGCTGATATCTGAACCGACAGTACCAATACCTACCTAGTAATAACTAATACCCAAAATAATATGTATTTTTCTGTTACGTAGAATCTTTGAACGACCTAATGAAGACTTCTGTTCATCTCCTGTAACTCGGATTCAATGTTTTTAGCAAAATAGTAGACGTACCTATTAGCAACACGGCGGCGTGCGGCGCGAGTGAGCTAAAGCCAATTACTCCTACACTACTGCAAAAGGATGAAATGAAATAAAATTGGGAGACCCATCAGATTTTAGACCGGAAACCAGACGCCCTTCGTTCGAATCCCAAGACACACACTGTCATTTTCGACGATAAATGCTTAAAAATTACTAATCGTAATGAATATTAAATTATATGAAGCGTTTTGACTCCGAGGTTGTTTCCGGTCCGTAGGTTAGTAGAACTGGGTGCCAGCTTTCCCGTTTCCCGAGACATAAACCTGAAGCATTTCTAAGTCAGAGTGAATAGGTAAGTCTGCGTGCTTCATCTTCGAACACAGCGTCGCTTACCGTCAGGCTAGATCGTGGTCAAGCGCGATAAAAAAAACAGTTCCGTGTCTAGGAAAATAACATCGTAAGGAAACTTGCATTCTGAGAATTCTGTTTTCGAAAATACATATTAGAAGCAATCTGCCGATGTATTTAGTTATTGTTACTTACTAGATATGATTTTTTTTATTTTTACTAGATATGATGGCCTAACCTTTCAGGCAACGAGAAGCCCAGCAGTGGGACCTGGTGGGACACATACCTACTAGTCTGATAAGAGCAGTAATTCAGGTGCTGAATGTAGTAACTGTGTAAGATAACTTTATTGATATTCATGGAACCTAATATTACAAAAAATAATATTACATAATATAGATTCGTGAACATGCTAGTCCAGTTAAACATTTTTTCACATTTTTCTTAATAATGATACTAGATGCAGAAATGCAGTGTCATCCAAAAATATCACAAAATAATATTAAATTCATTGACAAAAATATAATTATTGTTAATATGTAAAACCTACCTAAAAAAACAACTAAGTGTAACAAGTAACCAGTTTTAGGTCAAGGGATTGAAGGTTGGATGCGAGAAACAAACGACTTTATGTGATTCATAAAAAAACTAGGTACCCATAAACTAAAACAGGCAAATGCGCTGCAAAAGGTATTTTCGTTTTGAAAAACCGACAATTAAACAAAGGACGGGCGAGATTCCCACAGCCCGCCCACTGATGAAGCTACATATTATTGGAAATTCTCTTTAGTCGGTATGTAGTCACGTCGATGTGTCAGTCTTCCAGTCTGACACATCGACTTCGTCTCAACTTCAGACTTCGTCTAGGAAAATAAACAACAAGGATTTTTGGGAAAACACTATACACTAAGGTTGGTTGGGTCATATCCACCACGCTGCCTTAGTGCGTGTTGGTGGATTCACATACGCCATCGAATTTCTTCTACGGACGCATGCAGGTTGCCTCGCGAATCTCACGATGTTTTCCTACGAAATTCGTTGGTTCGCTTGGTGTGAAAATTCCAAACATAAGTTCAAAAGAACTTATTAGTACAGGACCGTTACAGGAGTGTTGCTGCCACTATAGGCCGCGTCACACAAGTTGGCGGAAATAAAATTGGTTAGAAGCTGTGCAATATCCAATCAACGCGCGGCTTTGTGTGAGCTTTAGTCAGGATTGGATATTGACACCGAAACCATTCTTCATATGACTTCATATGACATGTTATAGCTGAAATGTTTTTTCAGTTATTTTTGACGATGCTATTGCAGATATTTTAGAGTACTATTACGTTATTTTTGAAATGTAACTGCTATTGTGTTTTTTAGTTGTTTTAAACTGTTATTTTTGACGATGCTATTATTGCAGATATTTCTAATACTTACTGTATTTCTGACATTTAATTTTTTTTTTTTTTTTGTAATATTGTATTTTTATGTAATGTACCGAATTTTAATTAATTTATTGTAGTATTTATGGCTAATAATTGAATTCAATTGTTATTTTGACGATTCGTAGGGTGTTGCTCTTTGTATATTTTTGTATACGAATGTATGTAATGATCCCTATTGAAAATAAATTATTATCTATCTATCTATGCCAGTAAGAGAGAGGTACAGTGAGAACTCTTTGTAATGAAACTCAAGCAACAAAGTATTTTTCTTTGTTGTAGATTGAACAAACATGTGGGACTAACTAGTTTTTAACCAACTTCCAAAAACGAGGAAGTTATATGTATGCATGTATTTTTTTTGAAGTGGCAATGGGCAGGGCACATAGCGCGGAGAACTGATGACCGATGGGGTCGAAAAGTTCTCGAGTGGAGACCACGCACCGGCAAGCGCAGTGTAGGTCGTCCACCCACGAGGTGGACGGATGACCTTATTAGGACCGCAGGATCGCGCTGGATGCAAGCCGCTATCAACCGGTCTTATTGGAAATCATTAGGGGAGGCCTATGTCCAGCAGTGGACGTCCTATGGCTGAAATAATGAATGATGATGATGATGTATTTTTTTGTGTATGTTCATCGATATTTTCGCCGATTGTGAACCGACTCAAAAAAGACTTTTTTTTTAAAGAGTTTACTCCCGAGGTTATCACATTTAAATTTTATCGAAATCGGCTAAGCTTAATCAATAATAATGTATAAATTGTATACATCAATTCGAGCGAACTATTCGAATTTTGGACGCAATGGAAGTCGGTTTAGCCATTTTGCGAAAAATAATTATAATTAAGCAAAATACATACATTGACTTGTTATATCAAATAACATTCAAAAGAGTTTATTGTTTTATTTGAGTGTATTCATACTATTCATAGAAACTATTACTCAAAAACTATAAAATAAGCTGCAACAATGTATGCTGGATGCGAGCCTTGTTTTGTCTGGTGGGATAGGATAGGACTATGCTCAGCAGTGACTATTCTATGGCAAATAATAATTATAGTGATGATGATGATGAATAACTTTAAAACAAAATAAACAACTTTGATACAACTAATTCATACCTATATTACACAATCTGCTTTAAAATTCCTTGCCGAATAAGCGTCTGACACTCAGATGTAGGTAAAAAATGTCTACTATTTTTCTTTAACATTATCACGTCACCATCTTCCAACTCCAACTTGCCATAGTCCACCACACACAGGACTTCTATGTACAGAGACTTGGGTGGTTTCAAGTTTTCTGTTAAATCTATGCCGCTGTAACCAATATCTTGGCCGAGTGACCTCATGTAGGATGCTAGATTGGTGGAGTATTTAGAGAACCAGTTGTACTCCTCGTCTGCTAAGAGCTCCCGGACATCCGGAGGCAACACAGAGCCAAACTCCCAACGAAGAGTCTTGATCTTGCTCATACGGCTGTAGAGGTAGGCGAGCAGGCAGCGCTTGTTCCTCTCTAATGCTGAGTGCCGCACTTGAACCGTTGTCCAAAGAGATTTATTTTCAGTAGTGGCATTTCTGGAATTAACCCATTAAATAAAGATTTTGGTAGAATTAAAGTACATGGAGATTAAACTTTACTAAGTAATCCCACTCCTCAGTAAAATATGATCAGGTGATGTTTTATAATGTTTAATGACTGCCTCGGTGGCTCAGTGGTTAGTGACCCTAACTTCTGGATCAAAGAGGCGTGGGTTCGATCCCCACCCAGGGCAAATATTTATGTGATGAACATAAGTGTTTGCTCTGTGTCTGGGTGTTATTTAGTTACTATCTATATAAGTATGTATTTAAAAATAAGTATATGTAGTATATCAGTCTCTGGCAGCCATATCAAAAGCTTTGCTTAGTTCAAATACTCTACTTCAAATAATCTAATGTGCTCAATTTTGTAAACTTTTCTCAACAGGTCAAGAAAAACTTAAACTCAATAAAAATTGCAAAGAGAACATTTTATTATTATGTTTAGAGCTGTCAAAAAGCCTTCAAACTTGAGCCCAGTGAACCTTTAAGAGGATTGTGAATGAATCAACCAGTGTTTTTACGTTTTCAGTAATAAATCGAGGAAATTTGTAGTGCATTATTGTTAAAATTAATCATTCATGTTCTGGGAGAAAACCCTTTTCAGCCCTTAAATTGTAACAATATGTTGTTTTTGGAGTCAATCGCTTAAGTAGAACTATTGGCACATTGGTACATCTTATTTTTTTTTTTCAGAAAAGGTTTTTATACTTTTCAGCCAAAGTTATGCGTAAAAATATGAGTTTTTTGTAGGCTTATAACTTTTAGGCCATTTCAAAAACTGTGAATAACTAAGACATGTTCACACTTCACAATTTTCCTAAGGTACAGGAAAGGTTGGTTTTTTTTTATACAGAATGCTATCTAAAGTACTTCTGACGCACGACCTTCAAAAATGTTTTTTGCAACTATGTAGAAGTTCCCGCCAAAACTCGCTAATAGGTTATTTACGGTACTTACGCATCATTCATATTCATTTTGAAGAGAAGTTGCATTTCCTCGAGAATTTGTCGAATTTTCTCATCCTGTAAATATAACATGTGCAAAGTTTAAGTCCAGACTTTAAAAAAAGCGAATAAAATATTTATCAGCTACCTTACCTACATTAAACTGATCTATTGTATCTGGATTTCTTTCAGCTTCTTTCAACAGGTCTATTACTTTTTCGGCAAACATTATACGTATGGAAATACTACAATTTATTAAAAGATTGAAATGATAGTATATTTTAAAAAATATAACTAAATTAAGCACAAACAAAACAAGACTAATAAATTAATATTTGTTTACATTTTACGGAGTCCCTATATGTACGGCACGTATTTGATGACACGATATTGTACGGCCAGGAAAGCACGGCACGTATTTCATGTCCCATGCCACCAATTATCAGGCTGTACAATACATGTCGTACAATACTGGCCGGTCATTATCACCTCGTGCAAATAATGTACAGCCCGTATTTTGTGACCCAATAATGTACGGCATGATAAAACGTGTCACGAAGAAAAGGACACAAAATATCTTGCTCGACATTATTGTGTCGTGAAATACGGAGCGTACATTATTTGCACGGGGTGATAATGTCCGGCACGTATTGAACGGCATGATAAAGAGCTTCACCGCCCTTATTGGCTGAAATATTCATGCTCCTATTGGTCAATTTGTCTTTGACTTCTGTTCGTTCCCAATGCTTCCTTTAAACGAGAATAGTAGGCGATTGTCACAGATAAAATATGAAACTGGAATAAAGCTCAGAATAAAGTAGCCATGAATCGGCTATTCGTCAGTTATTCAGCTTCACGCAATTTATAATTTTATAATAGGATAATTTATAATTTTCTCAATTAATAAGCGTTGCTTGTTTACTTTATACTGTAACATTATAGGACATTTCCCTAAAATGGTATGACGTACTAACTACTACAAAAAATCATGTTTGTTTATTCAATCTTGTTTACGAAGAAGCATGTGAGTAATGCAAAGATTTTGTATGAAGTAGGTAATGTTAATTTCAATATTATGTAAAAAAGCAAAATAAAAATATTTAAAATTCACGTTTTTTTAATCTGCTCTGCGAATGTCAAACAAAACCTATGGGTGGTCCATAGTGAAGTAAATAACTAGACAAGGCGCTAAATAATAATAATTACATAAGAGAAGGCAAGATGTGTATGTATAAAGAGTGAATAGGACGAAAGTAATATCTTTGGTCTCTATTTGTTTATATGTTTGTTTGACTACTACCATGAAGTTATCGGTAAAAATGGAGCCAACACTCCTAATACCTAATCCATACATTTGTCTAAAATTTGTCGTCCGGGCGTCGTGCGGACCCATCCGGCCCGTCTCGCGCCCAGCCCGTCCTTGGCCCGTCCCTCACTCGCCCCGTCCTAATATAAATCACCCTTACAAACCCGAGCCGCAGCTGCACCCTGTTCGCGGCAGTGTGGGGGACCCTTTACTCGCTTTTTCTACTGGCACGACAGTAGAAAAATTCAGTGCTGTTCAGTAAAATGCTGTACATTATCATGTCGTGAATTATCTGTGTCGTACATTATTGGCTCCCCATTTTACGCATGGAGACACAGGGCTACCAATGCTACCATCAAATAAGCCTTAATAACTGCCATAATTTGGATATATGCAAAGGAATTTGTGTAGGTAGTTACGTAGTACATCTACTAATATTATAAGCGCGAAAGTTTTGAGTTTGTATGGATGGATATTTGTTACTCTTTACCGCAAAAACTACTGGCAGATTAAGATGAAATTTTGCAATAATAATACATCAGAATAACACATAGGCTATAATTTATACCTATAGATGCGTGAAACGAAGTTCGCCGGGTCAGCTAGTATTGGATATAGGTATCATATGTTCTGAAGCATCTGAGAAATTGCCGTATCTTATACATTTTCGCATAATGTAAGTAAAAAAATAAAAAAAGGTTGTAGGTCTACAGTTACTGTCCCCATTTAAAGTTGTTATGACTAAATTAAACTATAATACATAATAACGAATTCTTACCTCACATTTTCACATACAACGAATCCGTAATTTTAATCCTAGCTATCATAATAAACTTCAATACCTCAAAAATCAGCCTAACAGACTTGACCTTACATGACGCCACTTTGAATGAAATAGAAGTTAATAATGTAATAACTAATAATTAAGTATTATGTCAGGGTTTAAATAACTGTTAACGGACTTCATAAACGCTTGGCTCGGCTCGGCCTATGGCAGAAATACCTGGTATATCAGTGGCCTTAATGATCATTGTCCTCCACAGTTGTCCATAAAGAGCCTCCACGATCATCAAGTTTTTGAAACAGTGTGATCAGATCATATATCAGAAAATACCGAAGCACCCATGCAAAAATACTTTTCGGTATATTTCACTATTTTTTAATAAAAGTTCGCCGTAATTCTCAAATTTTAGTCTGAATTGCCCAAAAAATCAATCAATAACGGGCTCGTAGAAACTGTCCAAACGGTGGATTCTAAGTTCTATAGACCCCGCCGTTCAGATAGATCTCAGAAATTCTCCGATTATACTCTAAATCTCATGGCCAAACGACGCTCGCTAAGATTGCAGTCTTCCGATGATGCAAAGTCATATAGGCGGCTCAATAGACAGATTTCAAAATCGATGCGGTGCGACACTCGTCTACAAATATAATATAATACGAGTATATATGTAATAAATTCATTTATTTCAGATTTTACATCCAGTGGAGCGATTCTTTTAACCGATCTCTTTACTGAAGTGACAGGTTCTTGAACCTCTCTTGTTTTTCTGACAGTTCTGGCAGTTCAAAACTGTCATAAAAACGAAAGAAATTTGAGAACGTATCACTTCAGTAATGGGATCGGCTAACAGAATTGCCCCGCAGTTCTTAAATTAAATCGAATCACATCACTAAAAATACATTTTTATCATAATCAAAACAAATCAAAATTGAGCACATTCAATTAAAAAACAAAACTTCCAAATTGAAATTAATATAAGTGTTACAGTAAAATTAAAAAAATATAAAATGTCAAAAATTTAAATTACATGTCACAGAACTAGGTTCACTTATATCAAGGTTATCTTAGTCTTTATCTTTATTTTAGGAACCAGAGTGCTCAACGTGCAGCTTGGTCCAATGCTGCATCATCGGGCAGTCTAGGTCCATCTGCCAGGCAAACAGTTGCAAGTACGCGTTGGAGCTGCTGCAAATGCGGTGCATCAGGGACGCCACGCGCTTGGGCACGATCGCCGCAAAACCGTCTATATGCGCATTCGCAAACATCCTTGATGCGCTACACCACGTTGGCAACCTCATCAGCGCTCTATATGCGTTGTTGTACTGGGTACGTAGGGCGATGTATGCCTTCTGCGTATAATTGACCCATAGGCTGCACGTGTATAGGGACTGGCAAAACGCTCTGAAGAGCGTGGCTTTAACCTGAGTAGTACAACGTGCAAACCTACGGGCCAGCATGTTGGCTCTTACCGACAACGCCCTACGTTCCCTCTCCATATTGAGGTCATCTGCGAGCGTCTCCGTGACCCAGTGGCCCAAATATTTAAACTTTGACAACAATTTTAAAGGACTAGCATTCAAAGTAACGGGTGGAACTGTTTTGTAAGTTTTTGACCCTGCTTTGAACACCATTGTCTCGCTTTTTCCCGTTTTATATATTAGTCCGTGGGCCTCATAAGGTTCACAGATGGCCAAAAGTTTACAAAGGCTCCAAAATGCTCGCGAGGCATTTGTCTATTGGGAAAAGCCAGTTGACAAAGCGAAGAGAGAAGATGGCAGTATAGCGTCGACCAAGGCAGAGGTATTGCAGGAGATCGAAAGGTTCTACGGACGGTTAAACGCCTCGGTATCAAAGCCTGTAAACAGCGCGGCCAAAGACCCAACAGCCAAGCTGACCTGACACTTCACCGAAGACATCCCGGACATTAGCCTGTACGAGATTAGGATGGCCCTGAAGCAACTTAAGAACAACAAGGCGCCGGGTGACGACGGAATCACATCAAAGAAAACGCTTCTGAAAGCAAGTGGAACGCTGGTACTAAAAGTCCTTTAGAAGCTCTTTAACACCGTCGTCCTCGAGGGCATAACGCCACAAGCGTGGAACAAAAGCGTGGTGGTGTTGTTTCTTCAAAAAAGGTGACAACACCTTATTGAAAAACTACAGACCCATCTCGTTTCTGAGCCATGTTTATAAGTTGTTTTCAAAGGTCATTACGAATTGTCTCGAACACAGGCTTGATGACTTCCAGCCTTCCGAACAAGCCAGTTTCCGGAAGGGCTTTGGCAGCATGGACCACATACATACGCTGCGGCAGGTTAAACAGAAGACCGAGGAGCCTGCCACTTATTATATAACCTGCCACTTTGCTTTGCGTTTGTGGACTATGATAAAGCCTTTGATTCGGTCGAGACATGGGCTGTGCTTGAGTCTCTCCAACGATGCCGTATTGTCTATCGGTACATTAAAGTACTGAAGTGTTTGTATAATAACGCCACTATGTAGGTTCGAGTGCAGGACGAAAGTTCCAAGGCGATCCCTATGAAGAGAGTCGTAACACAGGGAGACGTAATATCTGTTATTTTAAAACTGTTTATTGCTACTCTGGAGGACGCCTTTAAGCTCCTGTAGGATTCAGCATCAACGTCAATGGCGAATACATCACTCACCTCCGATTTGCCGACGATATCGTGGTCATGGCAAAGTCTATGGAAGAACTCAGCACGATGCTCGAAGGCCTCAATCGAGTCTCTCAACAGGTTGGTCTTAAAATGAACATGGACAAGACAAAGGTCATGTGTAATTCTCATGTTGTATTCATATTCATATTCATATTCTTTATTTGTCAGAATATGGTACAAGTACACATAATACAAGTAATATACAAGATGGAAGTCATTTTAAATGGTGCTCATGTCCTTGCCTGATTAGGCGTACAAATATAATAAATCATTTTAATTGTATGTAAATGCAAGAAATGTCAAATAGAGTCCAAAAATACTATGTCAAATAATCGGTATGTTAAAAATATAATATATAAAAATTAAGAAGAAATCGCACATTACTTGTAGATATTATTAATATTTTTATCACTGAGAAATTCCCCGATGTCATAGTAGCATTTTTGAGCCAATACATATTTTAATTTAGTTTTAAACATACCAACATTCATTTCCCTTAGATCTTTGGGTATCTTCAAGTAGATAATGGGGACCATACAAAATACACTTTTTTGCATTAGGGCCGTCCCGTTCGAGGGCAAAGTCTCATCTCTTCCTGTCTGCGGGTTCGTACACCCGCATCGGCCCAGTCACCAAAAATGTGCATATTTTTCTTTACAAAACTTAACATGGCAACTTCCAGTATGTACAATGTAAGGCAATGTAAGGAGACTATGTTTAGTAAAATATGGTCTACAGCTATCCGTTTTATAGAGACAAAACATTGCCCTGATGCACCTCTTTTGGGTCTTGAAAGCAATCTTTTTATCCGAAGAGTTTCCCCAGAAGATTACACCGTACCGCAAAAAGTTGTACCCACCCCTATTTCAGTACCCAGTACGTTATACCCACCCCTATTTCAGTTGGGATCTCGGTTCTTGAAGTCGTTGACTCGTAAGTCTACCTAGGACAAGTAATCCAGTCAATCAACTCGGTTGGGCAGCGTTCGGAAAATCGCGTAACGTCTTCTCGTCCCACATACCTCAGTACCTCAAGTCGAAAGTTTTCGACCAGTGTATGTTATCAGTAATGACTTATGGCACAGAAACGTGGTCTCTCACTATGGGCCTTATTAGTATGCTAGTATCCCAACGAGCTATGGAGAAGGCTATGCTCGGAGATTATCTGCGAGATCGAAAAGTTATCGAGTGGAGACCACGTACCGGCAAGCGCAGCGTAGGACCACCCACAAGGTAGACGGATGACCTTATTAGGACCGCAGGATCGCGCTGGATGCAAGCAGCTACCAACCGGTGTTATTGGAAATCATTAGGGAGGGCTATGTTCAGCAGTGGACCTCCTATGGCTGAAATGATGGTGATGATGACTCAAAAAATACTTCTTTACAACAATTTTATCCAAATATACCCAAAAATACCATTTTACTACATTTTTTTCCAAAATATACTCAAAAATAACGACCGCCGTAAACATACCTAGAAAATAATGAAATTCGAAAAATTCACTAAAATTTACTAAAAAAGAACTATAATACTGATTCTGGTCACACTGGTCAGCTTGACGATATTCAAATTGTCAATGTCAAAATCGTTTTATTTGACATTTGCATGTTATTTGCCATTTTAGAAATAGCCAGATAGAAATATTTTCTCTATTATAGGGAAAATTAGAAACTTGTAAAAAGTATCTTAGTAAACATTAGGCATTGATCTCCTAATACCTGTATTTTACAATCAGCTATCAAGCCTCAAAATGAGCCACTCAAGAAGAAAGGTAGAAAGGTTGATTAAAAAATTCAAACAATTTGTGCGCACTCGCATGTCAATAATATATTTATAAAATTTTGTTTAAAATATTAACTCCTATTTTAATAATTAACTGCTATAATCTAGTAAAAAATAAGATCAAATCGATGAATATTTAATTTGGGAAAAAGATTATAATACAATATAATACCCATAATTATTAGAAACTGATAACGTCTGCACGTGGTCTTGTTATGATGTAATAGTTTGTAGGTAGTTGAAATAAAGACTTTTTTTATTTTACAGTATAACTAATTCGAAAGATTTTGCTAGAAGCAAGATTTTAACGCTTGACTGCCAACTCACCCGATAGTAAGAAACGTTGTAGTCGAAGATGGAGCGCTCAGACCTAAAAGATACCTAAATGTAGGTGTCTTCAAATCTCGAGTAAATAGGTATCTTCTAGGTAAGCGTGCTACATCCTAGACCGCATATCTGCTTTACATCAGGCAGTGTGTAGTCAAACGCAAACCTATTTGAAATAAAAAAAAAAAAAACTTAATCACTCTGATCTTGAAAAGCTTTAGATTATATCTCTTAGGAAATAGGAAAGCAGGAAGACTGTTCCATTCCCTGGCGGTACGACTCAGAAATGTTGAGTCAAACCGCTTCGTTCGTATCAATAGAAAATCTACAGTGTAGGGATGAAATGAAATGAAACGAAAAAAGTTTATTCGACATTAATAATATAACTAAAAATTGTAAAAAACATAGAAATGTAGAGAAAAGGGCTCACCTCAGCATTAATGCTGAGTGCTGGTAGATACCGAGCACCCAGTGCTGGTTTTCAGGTGAACCTTTTTGATAGAGGCTACAGTGTGACATAAAAATATATAAAGCAAAGGAAGTAAAAAGTGCTTAACAAACAATGCAAAACGAAAATGAAGAATCAAATAATACAAGTTTACAATCAATAATATTGCGATAAATAAATAACATAAAATAAACCTTACATATTACTTTAAAACAACACAAAATAATCTATGTTTTGAATTAATATTTAGTGTATTTCCGCTATCTTGTTGTAGGCAAATAAGTTTAAGGGCATTAAGTGCATTAAGGATATTAAAAAAAAAAAAAGCGTCCTCGAAGAGTCAACACGTCCTGAAGATGCCTCGTCGAGAGGCGAAACACGTGTCGAACAGAGTGTAGTGCAGTGAGAATAAGGGTATTATTTATTAGTTAAGTGTTTTCAATATTTTGTCATATAATTTTTGAAAGATTTTTATAATATTTATTTGTTGTTAACGGATTATTATTGTACTATTTTTTAAAAATATATATAATATGAGTGTAGTGAAAATAAGTGATATTTATTATTATTTTATCTATTTTGTAAAATTAAGTTTTTAAATGTATAATTATTGTAATATTAGTAATTGTTTGTATTTTTTTTTAAATGTCCTTAATGCACTTAATGCCCTTAAACTTATTTGCCTACAACAAGATAGCGGAAATACACTAAATATTAATTCAAAACATAGATTTGAAGATGAATTTCCGCAAAGTAACGCCTGATTAACTATCTTAACACAAAATAATACAAATTACGGGTGTATCTAACCTGTGACGTGGTGAAGTGGTAAAGCGGCGTCTTTCTACTTGTCCTGTAGTAAATAAGGGATGGTAGGATAAGGTCGTGTAGCTCAGATGCACACTCTCCAAAATGAATCCTATAGAAAATGGACAGACTCGCAATCCTACGGCAATGCTCCAGGCAATGCAGTTTTTTTGCAAATAATTTTTCTTCACCTGTAAGCCGAACAGCACGTCAGTCCTCCTATTCTAAGGTCTCGTGCTCGTACTTAGCCGAACTATCCCAAAGATGGCACCAGTATTCCAGACACCAACTGCTTGATACAGAGTAAGCAGCTGTCCCGGTGTGAAATACCGCCTAATCTTGTTCAGGATGCCCAACTTCATACCAGCCAATTTGGCCCTAGATTCTAGGTGCCGTAGTCCAATAAGTTAGTAAGTAGTCTAATAAGTAGGTGGTAAGTTGTTAGCCCCAGCAGTTCAAGGCAGTCTGTCACTGTTAAAGAAATATCCCGAAATCTATCTCATCTATCTCACCCTCTTTGACCACCACAACACCAAAATCTGGATACCCTCAGTGCTGCAACTCACTATTTCGACTAAATAATAATATATGTACGAGTAGTATAATAATATTACTGGTCACAAATACATAGTATGATTTTAAGTCAATAAAATTAGTCTTAAATAGTTTGTTGCTGATACCGTCGGTATGGACTTGGTTTATTCCGTAGTCTTGAAGAGACCAAGATCATTGCTGGCTTCCTTGTTCACTATACTGACGTCGTATGTGGTGCTCAACCCTTAGTTAACACTGTATGCATAGCTTGTTGTGGCTTTCGCCTAGGTATTTTGCTTTATTTAAGAGGCTAGAGAAGGGTGCAGAGATCCAGTGAGGAGAGGAAGTATAATGAGAGAACTATGTTCACCACTCCGAGTGTGATATTTTTATTTTTAAGCAGTTTAAGCAGTCTAACACATCTTTTAGGTTAGTGAAGTAGTGAGTTGCAGTACTGAGGGGCCCAGATTTCGTTGTTTCTGTGGTCAAAGAGAGTATTGAGAAAACTGTTCTTTGAATAAGACGTATTGTAGCCTCAAATAAAACTTAAAAGAAGCTTTAGTGAAAGTAAAAACGATTGAAAAATAATTAATTAAAAAGCTCGATAACTACTCAGGGGATCATAGAGAGTCGGTTCCATAGTACAAAAGATACAAAATAATATGTACTAAGACAATGTCTTAGAAAGTTATTCAAAAGCTATTATAAAAGAAAAAAAACGAAAATAAATTCATAACACGACAAAAACATTTTTAAAGTACCTACATGTCCACAAAATGTATGGAGGCTGGTATAATAATAATCAAAAATTCTAACCACAACACTCGTTACATTTAGAGAAAGTTCATATTTTAAAACCAAAAAATAGCCCTCCGTTTTTTTTAAATTAATTTTGAATCTATTAGGATAAATATATATATTTGGCTCAATAGGTAGTTTATCTCTAGGAACCCTGGTTAAGTAACCTCCATTATTGTTAAATGGAAGCATTATTACCAATTAGACACAGTTTTTAAGTGTTTTTTGTCACATTGTACCTACTAACTAGTCACACTGGTAGGTTATAATTTTTAATATTAGCAAATTAAGAGATGAATGTGGAAGAATCAGCTACGAATGCAAGTAAAATAACGATAGAAGCACTTTATTATAGCTAAACTAGAAAAAATACAAAGTTGTATTAATATTTTACATACAATTTATTTTTCACTTTTAAAAAAAATGGAGGGGTAAAAACATCAAAATTAAATATTTTTGAGAAGCCCATATATCAAGCTTTCAAATGATGTATATATCATCTTGCTTCGATTTTTCTCTGAATAATATACCACTTGTGGAAGTCACCTTTAGACACTCGCAATGTGTAGTATAGATATATTTTATGATATATTGCGCCTACTTATCTATAACTACAATTATGATAATTAATTAACAGGGCTCATATTACTCAAATTCGAGTCATTTTTAGGGGTTCCGTACCCAAAAGGTAAAAACGGGACCCTATTACTTAGACTCCGCTGTCCGTCTGTCTGTCACCAGGCTGTATCTCATGAACCATTATAGTTAGAGAGCTGAAATTTTCACAGATGATGTATATCTGTTGCCGCTATAACAACAAATACTAAAAATAGAATTAAATTTATATTTAAGGGGGCTCCCATACAACAAACTTGATTTTTTAGGCGTTTTTCGCATGAAAATTTGCAAAATATTTAGTTGTATATTAGCTCCAACAATAAATATTTAAATTTAAATAAAATTAATATTCAAGGGGGGCTCTCATACAGTACGGAACCCTTCGTGCGCAAGTCCGACTCGTACTTGGCCGATTATTTATTATTTTATTTTCACCAAACCAATTAATGGAAAAATCTGGAAGTACATCTGGGCACCCAGTTCTATTTACAATCTCCCCACTAATAGTACTTGTGTTCCCAATTTACGAATTAGTATTGGGGTGGTGCGATATTCCAGTTATCTATTTTTGATCTTTTACCTAAATCATCTTCAAATTTCTTGGAACCTCGACACAGCCACAACAGTCACAACACTGTTATTCCTACCGCGAACACATCACAGTGTATATACCTACGTCGTGCTGATAGTGGAGTAAAACTCGCTCCGCCTCATTTTGCGAGATCATTGTGCACGCGATTCCGTTGACGACGGTTGTGTTTTACATGACGGAATATTTTTTACAAAACATGTTATCGTGACCTTAGTGTTGACTGCATAACTCGAAGTTTATTATATCTTTAAGTTCTATTATTTAGTGATAACTATATTCCATAACAATGAGTGCTAACAAAGTAACCGAAACCAAGGTCTCCGAAGACAGTGATTTCGACTCTGGCGTCATCTCTGGGCCCATTGACCAATGGGGAGACTCTGGTGTCATCACAAGTGAAGTATCAAGTGAAGTCAAGAGTGATGAAAAAAAGGTGGTGCCTAGTGTTTATGTTGATAGTGAATATGACAGTGGAATAGTGGAAGTCAGTGAAGAATTATCAAATTTAGATTTGGACCCTAAAACAGTGGTCCCTCAGCCGCCTATGATCACTAAAACAGCTCCCGCTCTGCCACCTCTACATGTGTTATTCAAGCAGGATGATGATGGTGATACGTGAGTATCAACTTGCTAACTTGTCATACAATTAACTATAAGATAAAATGCTTACTATCCATGTATAGTATAAACTCACTATAATAGTGCAATTTAGTAGATTTATATTAAAACTTCATATGTTTTAATCACTTTGTAAAAAAACCCTGCAAGATAAGTGCTCGGGCTCTTCAGCTTATGTCATAAAAAGAATTTCATTTATAGTATATAATACAACAAAATGTTAACTTCTACAGTTACTCGTATTACTGTACTGGAAACAAAATCTACTCTGCAAAGTTCATAACAGGAAGTACCTACCTATCCAAAGTTCATGGCTACTTGTACAAGTCCTTTAAAAACTTGTAATTTATTCAATATAAGTAACAGAGGATAAAACAAGTTTTTATTTTTTTATTTTAAGGTAAACCCAAACTAGATTTTGTATTAAACTGTTTTTTTCCTACACAATCACAACTATATCTACTGAGTAATATTTTAACAAACATTGTAAAATGCTAAATTCCAACCACAACTCATTGGAACTAAGACTTTCAAACCACTACAAATGTTCTTACATTCTTAAATTTCTGATTGCAGTTTCTTTCATGACTATTACAAGACTGTTTAAGTGATAACATTAAACCAATTACACTAAAAAACAGAAATATCAGTAATTTAGTCAATAGTTCCCGTTTTAAATAACAAATTGTGTATAGAACTTATTTTTATTGAACACTAGCTTTTGCCCGTGGCTCCACCCACTTTTGTGTTGTCCCACAAGAACCTTTTATTTTTTCGGGATGAAAAGTAACCTATTCCACTTTCCGGCCTTTGAACTGTATCTACCAAAAATCAAGTTAATCCATTAATCCATTGCTGTGTGAAAGAGAACCAACAAACTTTCAGATTTATAATATTAATATGATTAATGTATATTTGAACACCATTGATGATGTTTCACAATTGTTTAGTAACAAACAAAACAGTGAGTTCCTAGAAATCTGTTCAAAGAAACTGCCAGTATCTTGTATACATTGGAAGAGACCCATATTTGTTTGTTCTGTTGTTTGTACTAACATAATAGTTGTTTACACATACATTTCTTCTGCATATTATTCTGGTACTGTGTATCATGTCGCCTAAGAGTAAAAATTGAATGAATATTTTGAAACAAAATAATTGGCAGTATACTACAACTAAAATTAAATAGATATAGATACTTGAATGTTTAAATTAGAATGATAACATTTGATAATATTAATAGTACATAATGTATACCATTAAAACTAAAAGATTAAATATTCTGAGTACCTATCTATTTTTGACTAGATGTACTGTAATAGATGTACACAAATAATTTATTTTTCATTATGAAACCATTGCACATCCTGAATCCTTTGGAATTACTTCTTACTAGGGATGTAGCTGTTAAAGTTTCATCAAATACATATATAACTTAAATAACAATCTAAGCAACCTGTTGAATTATTGTATACTGTCAAAAGTGACACTCTGTTGATCATATAAATCTTAAAAAACTCAGTCTACAATATAACAATAATAAAAGCCCAGAAAAGTATGCCTCTCATGTGAAGCTCTTTGTAAGCTAACCTTTGCTTATTTTTTAATAAACAGTCAGCAGAATTAATGAAAACTCTTTATTTTCTTACAGACAATTACACATCGCAGCTATACATGGGTGTGTCAAATCAATCAGCACACTACTGAAAGTTTGTCCAAACAAGAAATTGTTGAACATACCAAATGACGATGACCACACTCCCCTACACTTAGCAGTGATGAATGGGAATGCAGTAGTGACCAGGATGCTGGTGATCGCCGGAGCCTCTCTGGAAGACAGAGACCGGATGGGGGAGACTCCCCTGCACAAAGCCACCGCACTTACAAATGTGGATTGTATCAAAGCTCTCCTCAACCCGGTCCAAGAGCGTCCCCAAAGAAAATACTCAACAGTACTTAATCAGAAAAATTATAATGGTAAGTTATTTTCATTTCCATTAAGTAAGTAAGTTTGTATAGGCCGGGTGGCTAGCCCTGGTGTCAGAGTTTTTAGGCCGCCTGAAGGCCTCTGATATGGCTAAATGGTTAAAACAACCGGGACCTACAATTTAACGTGTCATCCGAGCCACGGTAGTGCTCAGTTGGAAAATGCCACCCGCGGTCACCCATCCAAATACTGACCATGCGGAATGTTGCTTAATTTCAGTGATCGCTGACAAACACCTAGTCAAACTACGCTATGAGCGCTACATTTTTTCATTTCCATTGAATGCATAATTTAGAAAGATTTCTTAAAATGGGAACTTTATTATTTTGAGCCATATAGGAAGTATTTCTCATGTTCTAGTTAATTTCTTTATCAAATTGTAGTAATCAATATTAAAATGTAGGTATAGTAGTTAATAGTAGTGAATCTCAGTACCAGATAAGTAACATAATTGCCAATTTCGCCACACTTTTTTGATCTTGTCCTTAAATATACTTCTAGAAGTATTTGGAATCATGGATTCAATTCATGGATCATGGTTTCACAGTCACACCCACCCGTGTGGATAGCCGCGTTTCCGCAAAAATGGCAAAATCAACACTAGAATCCCTTGAAAAATTACTAGCTAAATTTGTGACGCCACTCGAGGAGAAATTGAGCTGTGTTCTCCAAGAAGTAAAGTACCTCAGGGAACAGGTGAAAAGAATGGAAGAAAAAGAAAAGGTTGTTACATCTATTAAGGAGGTAGACAACGGCACACTCAAAAAATGCGCTGCGACGGCCGCTGTTAGGCTGGCGCACACATCGACGCCACCACAGCACACACGAGAAGCGCATGAGCCGCAGCGACACGCACGTACGCGCGACGCGACCGGTTCTACGCACTCATTGACACCGATCTCCGCCGCCGCACCCGCGGCGAGCTGCGACACTCGGAAGCGCGTCAGTCCACGGCCGGCCGCGCCGCCAGCCGCTCCACCCATAGATGTGTCAGCCGTAGATGCTGCACTAGGAAATCGTATGACATCAGATTTAGCCAGTGCCACCACCGTCAACAACACTGGAGATGCGGGCTGGGAGACAGTTAGTAATCGCCGGGCCAAGGCACGCCGAGGTAATCCTAAGCGGACCGTTATCAAAGGTTGTGGAACTAACGACGAAGAATTAATAACTGTTGAACGCGTACGCAAAATTCACGGATGCTTTTTCGCGCCCAACACAACCGTTGAATCGATTGTGTCGTACATGAATAAAAAAAAAATCTGTGATAACTACCAAGCAAAAAAACTTAAATTAAGTCACAACCACTACTCATCATTTGTTTTATCAGTACCGGCCAAACACTTCGAATTCTTCATGAGCGCCGAGATCTGGCCGGGTGGTACGGAAATCAGCGAATGGTTTCGTAGGAGCGCCGGGCGAGCGGAAGGCGCGCCCCGACGACACCTGCGTGCGCGCCCCGCTGCCGCTGACGTCGTGTGTACCGCGACGCCCCCACCACGCACAGGTTAACCGTTCACCGCGCGATAAGCAATTGACAATTTGTCATCAAAACATAAGGTGCATCACAAACAAAACTAAGCAGCTAGAAGTACTTTTAACTAGGGAGCTGTCCTGCGATATATTGGTCATATCAGAACACTGGCTTCGAAAATGTGAATTAGTTTCTGTCACATTGTGTAACTATAATTTAATTTCATTTAGTTGTAGAGAAAATATTGCGCACGGCGGAAGCTGCATCTACGCGCGTTCAAATGCCAAGGTTATCAATCGGCAAGACTACTGCGACTTGTCGCAGGAACAAATATTTGACATTTGTGCCGTTTATATACTTGACGACAACCTTCTTGTTGTAGGAATATACCATTCTAACCTGACTAGCCACTCGGAATACCTCGGGTTGTTTGAGAACCTTCTTCGCAAAATCACCGACGAAGGATTACAGTGTGTTATTTTAGGGGATATTAACATCGATTTTTTATACCAGTCTAGCGCTCAAAAACAGCTGGTAGACATGCTTGGGAGCTACAACTTCAGACAGTTAGTCGAGAATCCTACACGAATTCAAGTGGGAGGCACTAGCACACTGTTAGACCACGTATACACAAATATCCCTGTGGAACGTGTCGCAGGCATTGCTGACATTAGTACCGAGCCGCTCAGCGACCATAACGCCCAACGCCTCACCCTTTCGCGGAGCGTAGCACCCGCGCCGGCGCATCGTCCGGTTCGGAGCTACACCGTAGCAAATTTTAATAAGTTTAGTATGGCGCTCGAGTCAGTTGACTGGGACGAAATTATCCTTAAAGCTAATAATTGCTGTCACTCTTTAGCTGAACACCTGATTAATGTATTGTCAAATAAACACAAAATATGTTTTCCATTGATAATGCAACCAAATCTCGGTGGTGGACAATGGGTCGACACGGAAATACATAATTTCAGACATCTCCTTAACGATGCGTTACACCTAAAAAATGTCTTTCCGACTAACGAAGCGCTACGTAATAAATGCACGGAGCTTTCTCGTAAATATAATTCCTTACTTAAAGAAAAACGAATTAATTACTTTTCTAACATAATTCGGGAGAATCCCAGAAGAATGTGGCAGGTAATTAATTCCGAGCTAGGCCGTAGTAACCGTGAGAAGGTCGATTTCACTGATCTCGTGCGAAATGAGAACGGTCAACCCTTCAACACGAAGACAGATTTAGTAAATTCTTTGAATCAAGAATTCGCGACAGCAGCGTATAGGTGTGGCGCCCACGCCGCAGTCAGCGCCCGCGCCTTGGAGGCGCTCGGTGGCGGCTCTGCCGCGAGTGATGCGTCTCTCAGGTTGGAACCCTTTTCACCTTCCGAGATATACACCATAACCACCAAGCGCATTGCATCAAAAAAGAGCGCCGACTTTTATGGTATATCTGCACAGGTGCTTAAAAACGCCATAACATCTATAGCACCCATTATAAGTCATTTATTTAATCAATGTATGCGTAATGGTATATACCCCATGGCTCTTAAAAAAGTGAAAATAAGCCCGCTTTACAAAGGAAAGGGAAAGAAAGCTGATCTTAAGTCATACCGTCCTATATCCTTAGTCCCGGCCATCAGCAAAGTTTTCGAAGCCGGTCTAAACAGAAGGCTCCTGAACTTCGCAGCGGACCGTAATGTATTATCCGAGCGACAGTATGCGTATCGTGCAGGCCGCTCTACCACCGATCTTGTGCGCGAGGTAGTGTGGAAAGTACTGGGCGCGCGCGAGGTCGGGCAGCACGTTGCTCTGCTCTGCTGCGACCTCTCGCGCGCCTTCGACACGGCCGACCACGCCCTCGTCGCCAAGAAATTGGATCACTACGGAATTCGCGGCCCACCTGGGCTCGTTTTATCCTCGTTTACGTCTAATAGGTCACAGGTGGTTGTAGGAGATAGAGGACGCGTAGTTTCTTCAGAGTTACAGAACACCATGGGCGTTCCGCAGGGATCGTGTCTCTCTAATACGCTGTTTGTATTCCTCCTTAATGACTTGCCTGGCGCCATTGAAAATGCTGAAATCTATATGTACGCCGACGACGTCGCCGCCGTTATTTCGGCACCGACAAGTCACCAACTTGAAATTAAGCTCAACTCAGTCGCGAACAGCCTTGAAAAATGGTTCAGAGCAAATGGATTGGCGTTAAACACAGAGAAAACCTGTTTTATGTCTTTCAACCTCAATGGTAAGCCTACAAAATCTTACTCGGTGGTGATCGGTAGCACCACACTCCAACAAGTAAAAAGCACAAAACTGTTAGGCTTTCACATGGACGGTGCGCTGACGTGGGAGACGCAGATAAACGACCTGTGCGGGAAGCTGGGCCGCTCATGTTTTGCGCTTCGGCGGCTCGCGAGCACCGCCTCTCGCGAAGTCGTGCGCTCATGTTACTTTGCCACCGTCCATAGTAACGTCAGCTATGGGTTGGAGTTGTGGGGTCGCGCTGCAGATTGGAAGCGAGTTTTTATAATGCAAAAGCGTGCTGTACGTGCCATTTTTGGGGTACGTGACGACGTCTCGTGCGTTGAGCTCTTTAGAGAGCTCCGCATTTTGCCTCTGCCGTGTGAGCTTATTTTACAAATTGCCTTGTTCACACATAAAAATTTAAATTTGTTTGAATCAAGAGGCGAGTACTCCAGACTGAATCTGAGAAGTAATCGTAGGAAAGATCTGCTCGCAACCCCGAGGCACAGGCTAGTCAGGTCTGAGAAATCGGTATATATTTGTGGCCCTGCTGTCTATAACAGATTACCTGCTCCCGTGCGTAGCGCATCTTCCGTCAATGTATTTAAAAACAGATTAAAGACATGGCTTCTACAACATTTATTTTATGACATATCTGATTTAATGAAATTACCAGAAGTAATTATTTTAAACTAGAATTATTTATCTAAGATTATATACGTGATTATTGTTGCCTCTGTAACATTATTATTTACAATAATATTATGAAATTATAATTTGTAACTTTTATATTTTGTAATTATGACACATATTTGAAGTGTACATATTTTGACTTGTAACTTGGCGTTATTAATAAATTTGATTATTGATTATTGATTATTGGAATCAACTGCTATATTTTGCTGTGTCTAAAACAACTGCAGTTTGCTACCCACCTATACATATATTTGTCTTTCATTACTGAAGAATGTGAGGCCACATCCTTCCTTGTTTTGTGTAATATGCTGCGGACAAAATTAATAACAGCTAATTTTAGTTTCTTTCTCGGCATATATTATTTTACCGAATTTCTTAGCAATCAAACAATGTTATTTTTTAACAGGAAATGCTTCAAATTTTATTTGAAATTTATTACTAAAATGTTTAGATTTTCTCATTATAATAAACTTGTGCCCAAGTCCTATTCACGCATGCTATTCCTAACCATAGCTTTGACAATATCTCCAAAAGATGTGAATAAGAAGTTCAGCCAAATATGTTATGATTGCTCCCAAGTTACTTAGCCTGTTAGTCATGGAATGATTGCCAATGATTCAGTTGTTTCTCATGGAATAGTATATATAGTTCCTAGCACAGCTGTGTACATTAATTTTGTATCTACGGAAATTAAAGGGCTCTCTGACATCATCCATGTAATGACCTCACAGTCTGATATTTACCTTTAGTTTCATAATACAACTTGTAATTTTACTACAACAAGGAATCATTTAATCAGCAGTGCTAATTCCTGTTATTTTTAGTATTCAAACTTTGCTTGGCTTTACAAGAGCCTTAATAAATGTTTATTTATATATTTTAAATTATTGAGGACTTGTCAATGATCCCTGAGGTAACCTATGAATTATTTTTGATCACAAGCTGTTATAATATTTTTAATATTCTCATTATTTTATATTATTAATAGTATTAAACTCTTTATTTTGAAGTTATCAAGCTAAACTGAATCATCTAATATTATTGTTGAACTTTACAGTAAAAACCCGCCCGACGGTTTTTCCAACAGAAGGTATATAAAGTCGTAAATTACCAACATAGAACGCATTTAATTTTACTGTGAAGTATAATACTTAATGTTATGGTTCTCTATAGCAACTAAATATAAAGTATTAAACAGTATAAATATTTAATACCAACCGAAATATGGCTCGGTAGAGTGATAAGAGTTGCCCTCTGTGTGTGTCAGTGATAATAACTTTTTATTGCCCAATTTTAAAAACAAAGTAAATAGATAATTATGGTGTCATGTCTGATGCCATAATTAGACCTTGATAAACTAATACTGTCTAAACATTTATAAGTCTATTATTGAAGATAGGTACCATAAACCTGACTGTACTAAAAAGTTGTAAAATAAGGAAAAAAACTATTGTTCACTCACTAACAGTGTTAATTGCTTATAAAAATATTGTTTTGGCGTCAAACTACCAAAAAAAATTGTAAAGTAAATGTAGTTAGGTGAAAATAAGTAGTTGGGTACTTGGTTTGTGGTTTTGGTCCAAATTAAAGAGAAACCTCGAGTACTCATTTAGCGCCAGCAAATACTCGTAATACCCTTAAAGTATTTCTGACTATTTAACTGTTCTGTCTCGCTATGTGGTATCTATGTAGCCAAACATGTAGGGATTAGTGATAATCTCCCACGAGTGCGGTGAGTTGTTGGTGACGAGCGTTGACTCGTCGCGTGTTGGCTCACGGAGACTCTCTAGGATGTCACCTCTCCAGGCCAGAACCAGTTCGCAGCAAACTCATTACAGACATTGTTTACGTGTGAACGCACCGTGTCAGCCGCTGACGTCGCCGCCCTCAAGGTCTCTATTACGATCAATGCCGACCAACTATTCAATTAACTCCCAATATACTAACATCTCGACATTCCAGCTTCACCCGCGAACTTTGCGCCACACCTCACATGATCTCTAAAAAAATGGAATTCCCTGCCTCTGCTAACTGCATCGAAAAGATATTAGCACTTCGCCTTTTATCATTTCTGGTTTTTCCATACACTTATGCGAGATGTTCGGTGTAAAACATTTCGGTTCGAGATCTTTGCGAGATTTACATACGGTTTTACCGGATGGATCGACCTTCTCTTGACACTTGGAATACTGCTTATTATTAACGATTTATATGACGTCTCTCTCATGTTGTATTTTAAGTCGTGTGAGGCCACCTACGGTAGCGGTCGAGGGGCCGTGCGAGAGGCTGTTGTACCCCGGTGGGAAATCCCAACGTGGGAATGGCAGACTGGCGCGGGCGGGCCGAGCGGCTCGAGTGAAAGCCTCGCCAGGGACCTAATTATAGCGCGATCGTGACTTAATACACATGTCACTCTTATGTCTAATTAGAGACAGAAATAATGTGTATTGGAAATTAACCGTTAACGGGTATTCATTTCGAATGAGCCTATTTTACTGCAAGAAGCTATCGCACAATGATAGATCTGTTGTGGTTCCTTCTCTTGCCTAAATTTCCTTGATAACTTAAACTCTGTGGCTACTGCAATCTACATACCAATATAGCCATTGGTGTCTATAGAATATGAGCTAATCTGACATGTCGCTTTATATGTTCCAATTATTTTGTCCATCTGCTAATTATAGCAAGTGTCTGGTTATGCGATATATATACCGCAGGCCTGTTTTGCCTGTCTGAGCCTGTGAAATATATTCCTATCATCTATTTAAGTTTTTTAGTTATATAACTAGAATGTAAACAGAATAGAATTTACACAACCTTATAAATTTTAAAGTCAACATTTTCCGCAGCTATGACTATTAGCGAAGGCGAGGAAAACCGCGAAAGACTCGTGCTTGTAATATTATTTGAACAAAGACGCCGGTTGTCAGATGATTGTCTGGGTTATACCCGCGCGTGAAAGTGCGCTCCGTGCCTGCTGGTGCTGCCGGTTACATGCACACCGGAATTCCCAAACATTCGAGTATGTTACGTGCTCTTTGCACTTTCTAATTCTAGCCCGTGTACCAGATCGGGCCTCAGCTAAAAGTGATCTGCGAGCGCCGCGGCAGCGCTGAGCGCCCGCTCTCTGACTCAGTTCTAATTCTAAATACACACTCAAAACTCGACGATATAATTTAAAGCGAAAACGTCTCAGAATTTTTGGAAATTCTCTCGAATCCGGTTTCGGTTGTTTACCTGTTTTCTTATTCGTGTGCCGTCGATACCGATATTATTCTAATCGTGTTTCGACTGCCAAATGTTTATCGAAATGACGACTTCACACCGGCGTCAATCCAAGGATTTCTTGTTTATGGAATTTCCACGTCCCTAGCGGCGGCTTTATGCCATTTTATTGTTTGTTGAACCTTTGATTGCCAACTACCTGGTTTACTTCATTATCATTTGAAACGGTTGAAGCATTCAATTGATATTGCGAATCAACATTACATCTGATTATTTTACCGTTTAGTTCAAGCAAATTTTAAAGCCCGCTTTATATCTATGGTATTATTTTTATCGGTAAAAGCAAACAGTCGGTTATCTTTTTGCCTGTCGCCTCGTAAAGATGCATCAGCCGCTGTACACTTGAACCGTTTTATGGGGCGCGGGGTTTTCCAAGGCTCGACCCGCTTCTTCCGATGACCCTCGTGCGCAGTCGTTTCAACACATGCGGCGTATGTAGCTGAGAATACCGCTCAAACAAGTTATGTACAACTTATGATGTACCTATAGGTAGAATAGGTACGTAATTAGGTACAACAGAAATATTGATAGGTTAGGTACCAATACATTTGGGAATTGGTTATAAGTAACGACAGTTACAACCATCGCGCCAATTACACCAATTGGTAATGCCCAGTTTTATTTGGATCTCTAGATAAACGGGTATTAAGATTAATTGAAGCTTTAGCGAGTTTAATAACTGAGTCGTTTTAACGCAGTCTTGTACTAAGGTAGGGTATACATATACTAAATTAACCTCATTACTATCATCCTCCAAAATAGCATTCGAGTAGGTCCCTGGGTATTTACTGGTTGGACCAATTATGAAGCTATGGTAGAGCTATAACGCTTTTACCGCGAATTTCCAATGTTGTGGTTAGGCGTTTGTTTCTCGGTAGGCATTAATGCAGTCCTTGTACAATGTGATTTCCCAAAGCGATATTTACGAAGTTTTCCCTAATAGACGACGGTAGAATTGGTCGTAAACCCAAAATACTCGATCTTTGCTAAATAATGCGGAAGACCACTGAGAAAACTACAAAGTTCGTGGTTTTGTAGATTTTTGCACATGAGAGATGTATTATATGAATAGTACCAATAGCCAATTTGTCCTTTCTATACTTACGTATTCTATGCATAAAAATGATTAGGTATCTAGCTCCGATTGCGTAATACCTACTTACCAATAGGTATCGCAATGACTCCTTTATTTTATCCAAGAAATACTTGTCTAATTCGTTTTTCAAATTAAATGTCGATGTCCTAACAAAACCAAAATGATTCAACAAATATCCAAAGTGAGTTGTGAGATGAATAAAGATTTCATGGAAGATTTCTATAGTCAATAATTAGCGTGCATACGGAAATAGTGAAAATGCCGCGGCGGCGAAGTGGCGGCGCCATATTTGGTGCGGTCAGCCTGCGCCCGCGCAGCGTCGCCACATTATTGGGAAAACCCCATCGGCCGCCCGCGCGCCCCGCGGTCACCTCGCTGACGCTACTACGTTCACGTGCCCACTACGACACTCATGAACGATAGCGATCATTCAACTCACCTTGGCGTACATTGCTCATTGTCTGCGAGTTAGTGAATGCGTGTGTCGGTCGCAGCGCGCGGCGGAGCGCGCACACCAAGGACAATCGCGATGTTTACGTTCCGAATGTTCCGATCCTCGGCCGGTACCTCGGTTGATTGAAAAAGCGTCAGCTGTAACTGTGGCTAGACGGATGCTATGCATCACAATTCACAGCTGATAAATTATTCTCTAGAACTGTTTACAAGTACTGTATTTTTCATACATTGTCACGCACTACGTATTTTCAATTTAAAATTGTTGATATATGTAAGATATTGGTACCTACTGATAAGCGACAATAACAATATTTTTATTTGAACTACAAGTCACGTAAACAGCTTTTGCTTATTCATTTCTTTTTTAGGGTTCCGTGATAATTTACTATCACACACATTCATAAATTTGAAAAAATGACATCGTTCAGATTTTAGGCATATGCCTGATAGCATACCTCCTATACGTAGGTTAGGTACCTATGTTGCGAAAAAATATTTTAATATCACACAAGCTTCTAATGTTTCATCACCTTGGCTCACGCAGTCCAATGCAAACAACGATGTGTGAATTTCAAAGCAAATAATTGTAGTTCCAAAACCATCAATAGTAATGGTAAACTAGGTACTCGGTGGAAAACATAAATTGTGACGTACACAGTTGACTTCTCACAATTTGGTGGCGATCAATCTCGAATCTCCTTGTGTGCTTTCTCAGAGTATTTGGACAGCAGCCTTGGGGCCTCTGTATTAGCATGGCAAACAAGGTACCCATCCCATCGGAAAGCAAAGCTATAAAACTCCACACTCCACACAAACAAGTTTTATCCATTGCTTAATCAGAATAGAACTAGAAAATTACGGCCTTCAGCCGGCTTAAAAACTCTGACACCAGGACTAGTCACCCGGCCTATACTAACTTACTTTTATACAATAAACATTTTTTTATTAGACTAGGTACCTACTTATATTAGTTCGATTTATTGTCTAGAGGTCTAAATTACTGTTATTTATCTTAGTCTTAAATGTATCTTACAGACCTATAGGAGTAATCAGGTTGTAGAAATGCAAAATGATTATGATAACAATGTATGGCAATTAACTACGCGACCTTTGCCGTAGCTTTAATGATGATTGAGTATAGGGTATAGGTGGTCGGTGAGGCCACTCACATCGCGTGACGTAGAATCTGATAAAAAATAGATACAGTCATGATGATACTGTACATTTTTCGCGACGTACCGCCCGCGCAGAATGTTCAAATAGAAATAGAGTAGATAAGTATGTGCGCTATGTCGACTTTTACTTATAGTCGAATAGTAAAACTGTTTTCGTCGCGATTCTCTCTCTGTGTCGTGTAAAGTCGGCCTTGGATTTAAATAGTTTTAATTCATTCTTTTGGCACCTCACAACTTGTTCATAATACCTACATAGAACTATTGTAGAACGGAGGTTGTCCTCCGATGAGTGAGAGACGATAACGAGCTGGCCCCGCGCCCCTGCGCGAGCCCCGATAACATGTCAATCGTCCGTCCACAGCTACACTATAATTAACTATATTATAATTGTATTATTGTTGAAGTACGCAGCTTCACAAACAATGCGCCCCACCTATAAATACAAGTAGGTTACCGCATTTGCTTCTCCCACTGAATCGAGTACTATTAATTTGTTAGGTACTCTCGAAACATAGGTTCGATTACTACAATATTTACTTGATGTGTAGGCTCAATATCTACTAGATGACTACCATTTTCTACCATATTATAATTTGATAATTATGAAGACATATTATCAATTAGTTTGTGTCTACTTCGCTCGTGATAAATGTTATGTATAATCATAATTATGTCATCCTCAGGAATTCATCTGTTATATGATGGCCAAAACTTAGCTTTGACGTCATCGAGAACCGGTTGATTTTGTAGCATCTGGAACGTTTTGCCAGAAGATTACGAATTTTATCTCTCTGACTGTGTATAAATAGAAACTTTAGTTGAGAGTTTATCGAGTTTTAATACCCATACGCCCACACACGATATCTTAATTTTGATAACCCATATTAATTAAATAATTAATGTTATCAAACTGTTTTCAACCGGTTTTATTGGAAGTCCATAGTGGAGGCCTGTGTCCAGCAGTTGACGTTGGCTAATGTGATGAGATTATTTTAATCTTCTTTCAGATTTTCTTACGGTTAAGGTCTTAGGTAATCGAAATTAAACAGGGTAGAGTCCTGGACTTTTTAAATTATTCGAATGATAACTCTGATAATAGGTATAAATATGCGCATTAATGAAAGTCAAGAAATCATCTGTGTCAGCTTTCCATGTAACGTACTGGTATTATTGTTAAAACCTATTTATCGCAGCGGTTATAATTATGTTGTGATATCAACAAGTACATTGCCCGTATGATATCTATTAGCTTTAACTTTGTTTATGATTCGTTAAAACTTGTATTTACGATTCGATTTGTTATGGTAATATTTTAATAACGCAAATCTTGATCTAATGCGTCATTGAACACGTCATCGGATAAATAAAGCTTTCTTTGTATGCAATGATTTAATTGTTAATACAAAATGTAGAGATTTAATGGATACAATCACTGAATCGTCATGATGACGCTGTGAAATTATGTAATACCTCAATTGGGCGCGTAAGCAATGTAACATTTTCCTGTACCTGTTGTAAATTACTTATCAAACTTTATAGTATTTACCTATAAAGCAAGTTCAATATACCTGTTCTAGGTACCTACGTCATAATCATTATCTCGTTTGCGACCCAGTATTCCTTTGCTTCCTTCAATGACATCATAAAAAATACGTTAAATGTTAATGCTGACCAGTCAACAAACGGACATAAATACCGATGATTTCATGAATGAAATACCTAGTGCAGTTTGCATACGATCTTCAGAGTTATTGATGAGTTACGCTGACATGTCCGCGAATTAATCAATATTAAATGCAATCTGATTCACCAAATTCGGATTTTCTAGTCGTCACCAGTTTATCCTTAAATTACTCTATTACGTCGTCGGTGGCGCAGAACTCATGCATCAGAACAATACCTCTAATTTGGTTTGCGTCAATTTTTGTCATCAGAATGACGCACAGTCTTCTTACCTTTGGTGAGAACCTTAACGAAAAGGTTTGGTTATCGGGCGAAAAACCCCATCGCGATCAAAGATACCGATCATATCAATGTAGTAAGTAATCCTTCAAATCGTTATCGGGAACGTGAAAAAATAATTCGAATCCGTTGAGGAATTTCGGTGCGTTAGTGATTAGTTTTAATATCGTAATGCGCATATTTTAGAAGTAATTAAGTATCGGAGTGTAGGTCAGGTATTTTATAAATTGTCTATTATTTTACCAAATTAATTTCCCACTGGTTTGTTCACTTTGGAGTATGATATTGGTGATTAAGACGGGACGTAGATCAAAACGGTTACTCTATAAGTGTATTGCCTTCTATGTATTTTTACCTATATCTGACGTTAAGAGTGTACTTTTCTGTACCTATTTGATGAATAAATAATTGAATTGAATAAGTTAGTAAATTCGTTATAGGCCGGGAGCGCTAATGTTATTATGATATGCCCTCAAGCCTCAAGTACACAAGATTTGAACCTAATGTTAGTGATATCGACTATTTATAAAGGAGATCCTTGATCCTTTCTCTCGGCCCATGATTTACTTGTTGATCCTTATTAGATTTCCTTCACGACATGATCTCAATGTTGTGGTTGTGTTGTTGCAGGTCAGGCGTGCGTCCACCTGGCGGCGGCGGCGGGACACGTGCCCACCTTGCAGGCTCTCATCTACTACGGGGCCGACATCAATATCAAGGTAAGACACGCAGCATATCTGCAACTAACACTTAACTAAAAGTAGAAATAAGCAGAGTAGAAATGTAAGCTAGAGAGAGAGAGGCGAGAAGAGCGTAGGTAAACGGTGTGCAAAGTTCGTGCAAGGATTTCGTTTCAATAATACCTTCTCATATTGTGCTGTGCATTACAGCCCACTGCAGAATATTTATATAGGCCTACCCATTAGTGATTATTGACTTATATCATTACCGTAATCGTGATAGTTAGGGATTCCCACCCATAAGGAAGTAACATTTCTCCCACATTCAATGATAGTGAGTAATCAATGTGTTGTGTACACGTTTACTTGTAATACAGAAAAGTCTATTTACAATAGCTGTATGATAGTCCTAGTTGTACCAATATATTACGTACAAATGACACGCGCCACGCGAATGATGTTAGAAACTAATTGAAGTTAATGGGACATTTTATAAAAGTAATTATTACCTCCTGCCGACCAAATAGAGCAGCTCCCGACCTATCTGTTCATCGCATACAATCTATACATAACTGTATCGTATAATCAACGCTATTGTAAAAACATTTTACAAGTGTATGTTTATCGCAGTTATCAATGTATTAAGTGTCGGGAATCCCGCAACATTCTTCGTCGTTAGTTAAAAAGCAAATTCATTGTTGTACACGGCAGGCTTAGTTTTATCGCAACTCTGATTGTCACGCGCGTAGTAAGTTCGCCCAAAATAATCCCGGCCTGCCGAGAATAGCTTGTTGACAATGGACGATCCTGGTTTCTGTGATATTTACAAATGTAAAGGAATGTCGTTTGCTTGTCCGCCGCCTGGGGAAACACGCGACGCGGTTGTTTACGGAGCTCACTCTTGTGTAAACTTCAAAAAAACCCTCGCTAACTGATATTGTTTGTTCAGAATGTTCGCGCCGTCAAAACTCCATATTTTAATTACCTGCTAATTTTAATTGTTTTATGAGCTTCCCTGTCTGAGTAAAACGGCTTCTTTGCCGGCCGCAGCCGTTTCCTGTGATTCAATGATTTAACGGAATCACCGGGTTTTGTTTGGTTTTGGAAAGCCCGCTGCCCCTCGCAGCTTCGGATTAAATTCTTACGGAATAGTTGTTTATTTTTCCTTCTGGAAGTGTTTTACCTATGTCCTCACTATTTAAGACTTCATCGTATTGCCCGCAGATTGTTTAGTAAGCTTCGGTTATCTAGGTCACACTTTATTTGTTCGTGTAAATAACTATAGAAGTAGAGTACGTCAATGTTATCTTGGTAAGAGTTTTCTGTGTTTCCCCGCTCGATATGAAACATTTCATTTCGGCCAACATCATCGATGACAGATATCGCATGTCCTTAGATCGAGTCACGGCTATCTTCGATAAGTAGGGCTGTTTCTACCCTCTTCTAAGTAGTTCTAAGTATGGTTATTATTTTCTAGTCGTTTCTTTTCATCGGTACCTAATTAGACAGTAATTGTAATTTGTCGTTTGCTTGTCACCACTGAACGAAATGATAATGATGTCAGGTGTTTAGGTACTATGCAGCAATATTTCTGTTAAGCTGTGGTTGCCAACCCTAGCGCAGTTTTCAGTTATGAAGGCGAGGGGTTTTCCACAGGGTCGCTCGTCGGTAATCAGCTGATAGCGGCTATCTCGTGCGTCGCGGGTTTTTTCGCTATTTGTCTCAGCCGTTGTTTTGGTTCTATCGTAAACCGATGCAAATGTTTGAGGAAAATTGTGGGAAATGTTCCTCGGACCTAGATGAACCGCAGATAGAGTAGTAAGCTAGAAACAGTAAAGCGCATATTCTATTCTACAGATCGATATGCGCATTTAGTAAACATATCACGCATATGTATGTATTATCTGCGCCAAAGAGATTTCTCGTAAAAGAAGCTTTGCTCTTCATCTCCATCATAGTTTAAGTATAACTGTATAATCTGTGCTCTTGTGTACCGACACGCTTGTTTGCAATGGCGTTTATGCAGAGCAACTGATGCGTACACATAGCGCGTGATATTGCAATCCGCGCAAGAGATTGACCGTAGTATCATTTGCCTACAGGAAAACCTGGCAGGCTGGACCGCGCTGCACATCGCGGCGTCGCGCGGGAGCGCCGCGGCCGTGGAGTACCTGTGCCGCGCGCCGGGCGTGGCGGTGCGCGCGCGCGACCACGCGGGCCGCACGCCGCGCCGCCTCGCGCGCCGCCACGCCCGCCTGCAGAAGGCCTTCGCTGCCATACAAGACTCCGACACCGAGTCCGACTCCGACGACGATGTGAGTATTCACCCCTTCAACTACACTTCCATAGACTATTTGTTGTCGTGTTCTTTTTAAGCCCCAATATTTGGCTTCCGATATCCCGCAGGTTGTAGTTTTGGGCGAATCGTGCAGGGACTCAACCTTGTACGATTACAAGATGAGAACGGATCCTACATCCTTCTAGTGAAGCGAAAGTCATGCTGTAGGCGACGCTGAATATTCTTGTAGATTTGTTGCAGGATTTAATCTCGCGACAAGGATCATAATATTATTATTGTCAGCTCGATAATTGCGTAAAAAACTGTTTCGCGTTCCGTACAAATACAATCGATAGGATTTTCCTGTTTACCTCGTAGCCTACGTCGCAGTACTGACGCTTGTTTGTGTTTCTAGGAGTACGACTACGACAGCGACAACGAGAGCCTTTTCGAGAAGCTCCGGGACAGCCTCAACCCGCCGCTGGTGGCCTGAGCGCCCGCGCCCCGACCCCCCCGCCCCGGCTGACTGGACCCCCCACTTACCGCACCCCCGGCCGAAGTGAAGCCTGCGCTACTGAAGACCCCGCGGCTCGCCAGCGTCCGAGCCTCGGCCAGAGTGGAGCTTCGGTCGGGGGACCCAACCAATCATGCACATTATAGAATAATTTATCGTTACATCTTGACTCGTCTGAAGTGATTCGCCGCTAGCCGCTGTCATACTCGCAAGAGCTGCGCGAATGGATTCAAGATCTGAAAATATATCAATTCAGTTTTATATGTCGTATCAGATTGTAGAAAAATACAGATTTGCAAAAAAAAAAAAAATATTTGCCGTCATAGCCTGCGCAGACGATGTAGTTCAGTTCGCAGTATGAAGTTTTACGTAACATCTCGTGTGCGCACGCCATTACGGACTTTTATGTAAAATAGTCAAAATTGTAATAGTGTTATGTTGATTTCTTCATGATTATTCTGTAACTATATTTAGGTTGATACAACTATTTAGACATCCTTAGACCTTGTTGTATAAAACAAAGAATTATTTAGCTTTATTGTTAAGAAAAAACTGTTAATATAAAATTGTCAAACTAATATGGTTTTTGTTCATTTTGCAAGCGACAAAGTAAATATTTGATGATTCAGTTTAACTGGAGCGATACTGACATCTTTGTCGTAAAAAATTCACGAGACTTAAAATTAAACGATTATTATGTTCAAAATGGTTGAATATGATAATTTTGCTGCTGGGCAGACGTCTTGCACTTACTTTCTTAGGAAAGCAGTGGCTAAGGCAGATAACGAATTATAGATATGAGGGATGCTGAGTACTTTGGCGGCACCTTACTGCCCTAGCACGAACCACTATCGAGAAAATATTCCATTAATTAACATGGAGTTCCAATAGACTACTTCGATATTAATTCTTGCTAGGGCTCGGAAAATATCGGACTTCAATACTGTAGTGACCTAAGTGTAATTACTTGTGCTAGTACGAATTTATAACAAAACAGGCGCTGACTAAATCGCCTTTTGCCTGAAGTCCTCAGAAAAATATTGTGCCAAATGCAGGAGATAGACTCAATGCAACAAGAAATGTATTCTTGACAAGAAAATCTTGAAAATTAGATTTTGTAGGAGTCGGTTGCGTTATTCTCGCTAGCGCCCTCTGGCGGCGAGGTAGGCTGGACCTAAACTGCACAGAATTTCATATTTACTGGAATATTTAATATTATGACTAGTGTATTCTTTTTTTATATATGTACCTATATTCATTTACATAAGACGTAGTCGGCAACCCGACTTACTTACATATATTGGAAATAGTACATCTGGGAGATTAATTTATTGTTAAATAGTAAATAATAATTGTATGTTTATAATTATAAAGTATGTAATTTGGATTTATGTAGATTTATCGGATATATTGTAAAACAATAGCTGTAATAAACTCTAGTTAAACGATATACGATGTTTTGTTGTGTATGTATGTTATCGATAAAAATAATAAAATATAATTATACATATAAAGTGTGGTTTAAATTTGAGTTTACCTAGAAGTCCATCGACACAATCAGTTATAGGTAGGTAGATCAATATTGCATAAATAGTAAATAAAAGCTCTTTTACAAGCAAGCAAGGTAGATTTCCATCAGACGTGTTGGAGGCCAAATGTAGCTATTCTACATAAAAAAAGATAAAGGCAGAATCAAACTTGCGGCTGTGATGTTACCTACAAGCTGCGCACATCCCCTCCCTTATCCATATCAATTTTGTTTATTTACCAAGAATATAAATAGCAGCACTTACCGTAGTAGGCACAGAAGAGAGATGGTAGGCAGCTGCCTACTGAAACCCAAACTTTTGTTGCACATTTTAAATAAGTGAAAAATTTTAAGTGTATAAATAATAAGCTATACTAGGCGGAATCACAGATCAATAGGTACCTATGGGCGGCGGAAGCGTAGAAAATGCTACGCACCTATACTAAGCGCCACACAAGCCGGCGGATGGGAAGTTATGCGCAGAACGCTGCACAAAAGCCGAAATATAGGTATGACGAGACGCCGAGGCACACCCGCCCGCCAACTTCATGCCTCCCGCGCGCTCCCTACGCCCGTGCACAATGCCGACGCCGCGTGGCGTAGTTTGAGCACTACGCCACGCGGCGTCGGCATTGTGCACACATGCGCAATAATTAGCGAATCACGGCGAAGTGTCGTCTGCGGCTAACTTCTCATCCGACGACTTGTGTGGCGCTCAGTATACCGTCCTACGGCTGAGATGTCGTTGACTGGAAGTTATCGCATAGCACTCTAGGATAATAATTAACTTGCTTTCACCGCGGCTTCACCTGTGCGAGATTTTGTGCCATCCTATAGAAAGCTTATATTTATTAAAAATAAATAAATATTTAATTTAATAAGCTTATAAAAAGTAGGCTTGAATATGACTCTCCGATATTTGAACTAGGTAGGTACCTAAGTATTTATATCCATGACAAAAATAAAGTCTATTCGGATTTATAATATTAGCATTTTGTCTATGATATTAGTATCTAAGGATTGTGCTTAAATATTACATAAAAAAATTATACAATTATGTAGATTAGTAGGTAGTTTAAAAACTATTTAAAAGTTGAGGAAAACTGATAATTAATTAAATTATGGCACCAAATACATTACTTACCTACAATTAACAAGGACGCGTTTTCATGGCGCCAGTGACCTCACATTGTATTGAGGACACCACGTGAGTCGCGAATGCTGACCCATGATGCCTAGAGTGGAGACCAGCCGGGCTAGCATATGGACCACGAAATAATTCTATCGACGTGTCAGAACGAGACATACGAGTATGGTGAGGTTATATATCTGTCGCTTTTTCACACGTCGACTAAACTATTTTCGTGGTCGTATGCTAAGCTAGCAGGCGACGGCATGACTCGCATGTGATATACCTACGAGATGAAATTCCCAGTAAGTCCTCTGTGCGTTCCCAGGACAGCCAACAAGGAAAAATAGACACAATATTTATTGTGCCTGCTGAGATACCTACCTAATCTGGGACCAACTTTTTTATACCTGTACTAGTTATTACCCGCGGCTTCGCCCGCATACGCAATATATAATTATAATGTATACCCTATGTGTTATTCTGATATATAAGCTATATTATTACAAAGTTTCATCTCAATCCGTTCAGTAGTTTTTGCGTGAAAGAGTAACAAACATCCACACAAATCCTCACAAACTTTCACGTTTATAATATTAGTAGGATTAGTCGAATCAAAGGACACGTCCACAAAATGTATGGCGGCTGGTACAATAATAAAAAATCTAACCACAGCTCTCGTTACCGACATCTCGACAAAGTATTTACATGTTTTTCTGAGTCTTACATCAGTTAAAAACAAAAAAGAGCCCTCCTACTTTTTTATAATTATTTCTAAATTTTTAGGACTAATTACTTATTTGACAGAAAATATTAATATAAATAAATTAGGGGGCATCTTACTCACGGCCTCTGACCCCGAACTAAGCAAAGCTTGTGATATGGCTGCCAGAAAGTACTACATAATTATACTTATTTTTAAATGCATACTTATATAGATAGTAACTAAATAACACCCAGACACAGAGCAAACATTTATGTTCATCACATAAATATTTGCCCTGGGTGGGGATCGAACCCACGCCTCTTTGACCCAGAAGTAAAAGTCCCAGAAGAAGGTGGTCACTAACCACCGAGGCAGTCAATGTAGATTATTTCTGGCAACTCTGATTAAGTAACCTTCTAATGATTATTATAAAGCATTTTTACCAATTGGACACAACATGCATTTTCTAGACACATTGTAATTTATAAAAAACTAGTGTGACCAGTAATTCACATTTGTTTCTAATAATTTTAGCGAAATAAGAGATTCAGATTCCGGTAAAAATAAGTAAAAGAACGATATAAGCATATTATTATAGCTAAACTAGAAAAATTAGTAATGTTCTATTTATCATACAAATTATATTTTCATTTAAAAAACAAATAGAGGGATGACAAAAAAAACTTTCGAGAAGCCCATAAAACAAGCTTTCAAATGATGTCTATATCATTTTGGTTAGATTTTTCTCTGAATAATATACCACTTGTGGACGTCTCTTTTGTCAATCAAGTTATCAAATTAAGTATTGAGCTACAATCTGCGCAAATCCCCACTCCCTGCGCCGCGTCGTTGATATGAATAAATTGCTTTTGTGGAACAACGCCTCGTGTTCACAAACGCCATTTGATTTGATTCAACCTATAACGTTTGGCAGCGTATAATCCTTCATTTAATAATTTGCCAGATGATAATTATTTTTCTCAAAAAACAGCATGACCGACTTCACCCGTGTACAGAATTCGCGAATATTTAACACGGATCGATGTAGCATTTTTCACATTATTGTTGATTTATCAAAAAAGGCTCCGCCGAATTTGATAACATTTAAATGGGACTAACTTCGAAGTATGCTCTTTCCAATAAAAAAATAATTATTGAAATCGGACCACTGTGAAAAAAGTTACGCGTGGTTACACATAACAAATATATGCGTCGAATTGAGTACGTCCTCCGGTCCGGTTCGTCGGTCAAAAGCTGAAGATTTAACATGAGGGACAGGAATTCAATTAGATCAGAAAACAAACGAGAAATCGTAGATGTAATCCGTGCAAGTATTTTATTATGGCAGTATTTTTATCTGGTTTGATATTACCATTTTGCATTAAGTGGATATTATTAACAAATAAATTAATTAAAATACAGAATAGTTAACATTATCTGATAACAACATTGGTATTGTTATGGTTAACGTCCGATAAACACAGTTTTTACCGTTTTTACTGTTGCCACCTACTACTGGCTGCTTTATATAGTAGGTAGGTACCTAAAACAGCTACATAGTAGGTAACTATTCGAACATCTAACTTATATTTAAAATAGTGAGGAGCAGACATAAATGACAGAACTTTTATAAAAAAAACATGCAATTAAAACATATTCGACAGCAACATATAGTCCGCGCCATACAAATCGACGGATGAGAAGTTAGCTGCAGATGTCACTTCCCCGTGATTCGCTAATTATTGCGCATGTGTGCACAATGCCGACGCAAGTGACGGTGAGGACGGAAGTAGGGAGCGCGCGGGAGGCATGATGTTGGCGGTCGTCTCGTCTCTCTGGCTCCCACGCATACCTATATTTTGCCTTTTGCGCAACGTTCTGCGCTTAACTTTTCATCCGCCGACTTGTGTGGCGCGGATTATAACAAAGTTATCATTTGCGACAGACGAGACATTTTATATAGGCGCTAACTTATTGTTCAATATTGCTTCGTCGATTTTAATATCGAATATCTAGAAGAGCCTTTTGGATAGAAATAAGACGCTTCGTTAACTAAATGTTTCATTTTCATTTGTTAGCAATACGTAGTAACACTGTTTACAGCAGAAATTGGAATGTTCGGTGGAAACGGATCTCTACAGATAGGGGTCCGAAATATCGCGAACAGTGCTAATGAGAACCACGCTCAAACAATATGTGTATTAAGTGCTATTATACTACACTGGGTCTGTTTAGTTTTTCCCAAAGGAGACAAATACTATGTTATATCAGCACTGTTCACGAATTCGCTCACAATATGATATCGAAATGTGCTTAAAAACTAAAAACAATTCCAACGAATCACCATATTCATAGATTCACTTAATCTTATTCGTTGTTTTTTATTATAAAGATACGCAACATTTTCCAACAAATATTGGAGTAACAGCATTATATTTAAATTTATTTTGTGCTCGTAATATTCAAGCTATAAGGCACTTGGGACTACCGAGCGGGTAGTCATAGATAGAAGAACACATATAAATTGAGACATTGTGTGATGTACAAATGATAGAGTAAGTAAATTATCGATGGTGAAGTGCCAATATATTTTATTTTCTAACCGGTCTTATTAGAGACCTTTGTCTATTGGGTAATGTAGGCAATATTAAGTATATCGCTGTCGTGTCGGAGATAGGGCTTCCGGCATACTACGCCATAACAGTCAAACACCAGAATACAGGATCTGACTTATTATTTTACACGAGTGGGACGGCGGTGTATCCGAGCGCAGGGTTTAATCACTGACGCGCGTATACGTGCACCGCCACAGATTCTTAAGGGAGGCCTATCTCTAACAGTGGACGTTGTATGGCTGATAGATGGATGATCTTTTTTATTATGTTGAATATAAGGGTTAATATCCCATATTTATAATCAAGTTAAATATATGTTATTGGCACTTCACTGTCGCAGAATCAATTTATTTTATATTTCAAACAATTAAATGATAATCCAATAACTCTGCCAGCTCTCTCATCAGCATAGTTATTAATTCACCGAACAAAAATTACAATAAGAAAATAATCAATAAATTCAATAATCTGCAGATGAAGAGAACAAGTATTTTAACCAAATACAGCTTTTCCTCAATTTCAGAACTATTTTAGAGGTTTGGGTTCCATAACTGTCCCACTAACACCAGGAATATTAAATTGTGATCAGTGTTGCCCACTGGACATTTAAAAGCATAATTTGAAAGAATGAACACGTGTTGCATATTACATGAGTATGATACAGACGTAAATATGTACAATAATAGGTACACGATTTATGAAATACCTACACAAAATAAATAAAAGTATATACAAATAAAATCTTCACAATAGTACAATTACTGTACATCATCCAAACAAATAAAATAACTAATACTTTTTAAAAAGGAATGAAAAATAACATCTAAAACTACTTATTTAAAATTATCAAAACTAAGTTTACACAAGTTGTTCATAACATAGGTATAATGGTTACAAAACAATAATTAAAATTAGGGAATTTCGGAGATACATTTTATCGCAATTATTGATAATTGACACTTAAAATGTACATTATTCGTAATTATAATAATATCAAGCGCCATTTTCCTCGAGTAAACACAATAAAAAGTGGAAAACCCAATAGGTTTAGGTATTATGAATCAGGGTCAAGCGAACTGCACTGACTCTACTCGACCGACTAAACTGATGTATACTCATTCAAAATTGATGTAATCTTTATAAATATACATTACATAATATTCAGAAGATCAGTTATTCAACCGCCATTGCCTATATCGGCAGAATCACTTTGATCCACGCAAATACAACTGAACATAGAAAACATGAATCATTAGATATTGGTAGAGCTAATAAATCATCAGCACTGTTTGTCGAATAATCAAGTACCTAATGTACACTTGAAAGTATAATTATGTACCTATAATACCAATGCAGGGTAGTTTTTTTTCAGTGCATACGGAAAGTATAATAAACAAACAGTTAAACCCCTACATTGGTTTTACTCACTTTAGTATAAAAATATTGAAATAACTTCAAGAGAAAGTAGACCTATAAACAGAGTAATCAATGTCACCCTACGTCTAAGTACTACGCGGCCGCGTCGTACCTACGCCCGAGACGTTTTGGTAGGTAGTTATTGTCTGGAGTGTAGGGTGCATGCAATATAATTTTATTTGGAATAGTTTGACAAAAAATTGATGAAAAAAAGTCGATCTTTTTATAAGCGAAATATATGTTCTATTAATGATATCTATTGCGCGATAAAAAATTGTGCACTAAATAAAAAGTCATGGTGTATATTGCGAACGATGCTTGCGGTAAGTAGATTCGCATGGACCAGGTGGCTAACCCTGTGATCAGAGTCTGAAGTCCTCCGACATGGCTAAACGGTCAAAACAACCAGGATCCAAAATTTAGCGCGGTGTCATCCAAGCCACGGCAACGCTCATTTTTAATGCCTACCGCAGTCTCCCAACCGAAGACTATGATTGTGCCGAACGTTTCTTAACTTCGGTACAAACGTCCAGTCAAACTAACTACGCTAAGCGCTACAATGCTTCTAATTTAGTTCTACCAGCCGAGTACACTATCATCAACAACTAATTTATTTATAGCACTAGCTTTTTCCCGCGGCTCCGCCCGCGTGGAATTTGACTTTACAACCTTTTATTTTTTCGGGATAAAAAGTAGCCTATGTCACTTTCCGGCCCTTGAACTATATCCATGCCAAATCAAGTCGATCCGTTGCTGCGTGAAAGAGGAACAAACCAACAAACTTTTCGGATTTACAATATTAGTATTACGTACATTCAAAGACTATTCTACGGAGTTCTTCCATAAATACGAGTAGCTATAATTAATTTGAAATCGAACTCGTGTCGAACTGATGCAGTGTGCCAAGACATTAACCAGTCAGTCTCCGGCGGGTCGCGGCTATAATTTCTAATCGCTCTAAAGATCAACAAGCCACACTAAACAGAACGCAATCAAATATTAAAATTCCTTTCGGTAGAAGTGCCAGGGAATCCCAAGTAACAACGTTCACAGGAAAAAGGCGGCAAGGAACCGAGCACTCAACGAACCCGTACTACCTACGCTACATATCATATGGACACTATCGTGAGGCTATTATAATATATTGAACTCTGTCCCGACCAGTTACGATGCAAAATAAACATACGAAGGCGTATAAATAAATGGCCATTTTGTGGGCGTTTACTCTGGCCATAATGACCAATAAGAATATTCTGTGGGAATTTTAATATTTTAATTTTTGACATTCATCGAATAAGGGCATGACAACTGGTATGTTAAAATGACAGCGCACATTTTCGCACACTAATAAAACGAGACAGCTGCGGGAGCTAGCTTTGAAAAACACATAAGAACATAATTACAATTAATTCAAGTACCTAACATTGTACAAAAAACCCGGACAAGTGCGAGTCAGCCTCGCACACCGAGGGTTCCGTATATATCCAAAAAGTTTCACAAAATTGGGAAGTCAGTTGTTAAAATCTCTATACTATAACCATCGACAAAAAAGATTTTTTTTTTTTCACTTTTCTGGTCATACTTCGAAAATTACACGTTGTTAAAATAATTAAAAACCTGTTTTAGCATGTGCTAATGAAGTTCTTTAATATGAGACCTTACATGATACGATTTAATCATTTTGAACCTATATTTTGTTAATTTTAAGGCCCTATTTTTTAAAAAATGTACAGTTTTCAGATTTATTCCTAAATGTGTACTCTGAGACAATGCTTCTCGTCAAATTTCATAGTTCTATGTCAACGGGAAGTACCCTGTAGGTTTTAATTTTTGTGACTGTTGAAATATGCGGTTTTTTACGACATAAACGGCTGTAACTTTTTTAAACGATAACTGAGAAGTTTTTATTTTACACAACTGCAAGAGACCATAGATATACGTATACAGTTTAAATTTCAACTCGATATCTTTACGCGTTTCCGAGATAAAGAGTCTTGACATACACACAGACGGACAACAAAGTGATCCTATAAGGGTTCCGTTTTTTCCGTTTGAGGTACGGAACCCTAAAAAGAAATAATAGGCATGATGACTGGGTCAAAATCATTATCACAAGTAGTCCGTTAGATTATTAAAAAATATAGGACACGTATTTATTCTTATGTCAATCAAACGATAAATGATAAAGACAAACTTTGTCAAAGTTGCACTCGTGACGTCACGCGGAACTTTAACAGGCTATATCTTCGTTAATTTTTGTTTGATTGACAAAAGAAAAAAATCGTTATAATTATATACTACGGGACTAATCGCGCACTAAAATTACGAGATAAATAAATACCTCATCATCCCAACGTTTCGACCGAGTTTCATCGGCCGTGGTCACCCGTCACGGGTAGAAAAAATACGTGTCTAATATTTTTTAAATCTAGCTGTCGGACTAATTATAATTTTTAAGTCATCTAGCCTATTGTATACTGACGCAAATTCTCTATTCCAATACATTTGATATGGGAATTCAAAACCAAAAATACTTCAGCCTTTACTATATACTTTAGTTTGTGAAGTAAGGACTTGTAGAGTTAAGGCGTGTAGATTTATGAGCTTGGCTCTACATAAGATATGATAACTTTTTGAAAGTGCAAACTATGGTCTTGGCAATACACATGAAAATGTTTTTGTTGGATTTCACTTCTTTTTGTAGATTATTTATTACAAGAAGTACTTTTAATTACAACAAGTTCCTATACCCGTTTTCAGACTTCTAGCATTAAAGTTTTGAAATTCGCAAACAAATTTTCATCCCCCAATTTTAAGGGGGGGGTGATTTATTAAAAACGCTGAAATACATATTTTATTATTCATAACAACGAGTCATTATATCATTTTTTAAACTTTTAGAATGAAAATTAGTGAAGCTCATACAAGCTTTCATCCCCTAGATCATGGGGTAGGGGGGGTAAAAAATCAAAGTTTTAGATTTTTTCCTCTCTATATGCGCAATAGTCTACCTTGATGCCAAATATAAAGTTTATAGGTCATCTGGAAGTGGGTTAGGTTTTTGATCTATAAGTCAGTGAATCAGTCAATGAAACCCCGGTTTTTAAACGTTAATATATCATTAACTGAAGCAAAATTCTAAAAACCTTAAAAAATAGGCTAAATTTTATATATTTAGGTTAAAAAGTTTTCGAGTTATGAACGGGTCAAAAGTGGTTCAAAATGGTTCGTGTAATATAACACACGTCGCGTCGCCAGCTCTTTTTTCTTTGTCTTGGCTGAACACGCTACCGCGTGTCTAGATGTCAATAAATAATGTATAATACTTTTTCCCTACTTATAATCATAATGGGAATTACCGGAAACCAACTACCTATTATAACCAAACAATGAATTTTGGAAATTCAAGTTAGTAATACATAGGTATAAATAAAGCGGAGTTTAGCTACTGACACAATCGGGTAAATCGAAATTAATAATATAGCGGGAAGACTGTGGTCTGGGATATACAATATATTAGATATATATAGAGGCTATTAGCAAAAATGGAAATTTTGCGGGAAAATTTCGAGTTAGGCCAATAGTTTGATATTTATGAGTACTTACCTACAACTACATATTAAGTTGGGTCATTAGGTGAAAGGAAAAAATGACTGTAAAACGGGTATCATGGGTTTTAGGCAGCAATTAAAGTAAACAACCTATAATAAAATATATAAGGATAACAAAGCAGACAGATAAATATTAAGGTTTTCCAAAACCGATAAAGCGCGCATTTCCCCAACTAGAATAGATAAGTGGCCAAGTAGCTTAAATTGTATTATTGTTTTTGTTTTGCACCACATCTATTTCCTCGTTAGTCCTACAGTACCTATAGGGTAATCGATAACCTGATAGGTACTATATAAAAACACGTACCAGCTATTTTAAAAGTTACACAATCTTTGCAAATCACCAGAGCCTGTTCACATCTTCTAAATTACTTTAGCTTTGCTAAAAATATCGGTAAAATTCAACTGCCATGTTATTTTACAAAAAATATTAGAATTCACTTCATTAAAACTACCGTGAGTATTCATCATAACTATAACAGAATACGGCTAAAACTCACGTTATAATTATACGGTCGATCCGCAAGGAATCCAACCAGTTTCAGAGTATTTAGAACTCCATCCTCAGGGAATACGCGCATCCCCGTCGACTGGCGCGCGCGCCAGGATGGAGTTCTAAATACTCTGAAACTGGTTGGATTCCTTGCGGATCGACCGTATAATTATAACGTGAGTTTTAGCCGTATTCTTATTAGAATTACTTTAAAATGCTTCGCGGTGATGATGCAGTTACGATTACGATGACTCGTTAATACAAGCTTTTATTTAGTTTCATCTGTCCTGTTGTCTGTCTGTCGGTCTGTAATCAAATCTTGCAAGTTAAATTTGATCCACTTCCCGGTTTCCGATTGATCTAAAATTTTGCATACATGTGTAAATTACGTGACAATCCAATAATATAACATGGTGCTGCAGTGGCGTATTAACTTATTTGCCGCCAGTAGGTTGTTGAATTTTGCTACTATTTAGTTAGAATTATTCTTGTTAGTTATTGAGCGTCACCTACGATTCAGAAATTAAACCGTTCTAAACCCTGCACAGTAATAGGCCAGATTAGTCACCTTGTGCTTCAAGATGATAATTTCACAAGAAACTTATCTGCGCTGTTGTTTCAACCGTCTATCCATGCCATAGGCCTTCACGTGACTTAAAAACTGACACTAGCATTAACATCTTTACAAATGGCGGCACAAAAAGGGCCGACATTTTTGTGAGCCCAGAGCTTAGTTTAACACCGCCTTGGACGCCAGGCCTGGCCTCCCGGTGATTACTTATTGCCTTTACATATGAGACAGAATATTATTACACACTATTACTTGGCGGCTGAATAACTGGCACCCTTCCAGGCGGATGCTGCAAATGAATACCTCACATTACAGTAAATTAATAGCAATCATTGAATCACAGGTTCTCCCAAAATCTCAGTATCTTAATACCTAGGGTCTACACACCGAAGCCGCCGCCCGGCCGCATGAAATCACCGGCTTTTGGCGGCGTTAGTATGTATAGTTCCTGACTATTACTCATCCAATAACCAAAATACAATCAACCTTATAAGTTTACTTAATTAATTACTCGCGTATAGGCCGAATCAAAGTTCTTGGCGGCTTTGAAGTTAGTTACAATCTGCGCAAAACTCATTTCTGACTGAAGCTCACATAACAGTTGCGCCAGGATTAGGTTTCGCGGAGCTACACGCCGCCGGGAAATTACAGCCGCTAAACACATTGAATCGACCCATACTAATTATTATAATTTCAAAACCACAACTGTGTATGAAAACCGCATAGGTTGAGCACTGTATAAAATAGGCGGTCCTTCTCACTGAGGCTGGTACTTATAACATAACTATAAAACTATACAGGACCACTAGGAAACCAGGAACTATACAGGGTATAGGACCAACATTTTTGTTATTAAATGTATAGACTATGTTACTCTGAGAGTAAAAAAGAACTAACATACCTATTATCATTGCATAAGATTTTTTTTGCAGAAAAATAACTATAATATTATATTGACGTAAAGCAAGTGCTCTTTGTGATTTAAATATATTTATGTACAATTTTGTGACTTAAATAATTAATTAATTTTTTTACATCGCCAAAAACATTTGACTATCGCTTTAAAATTGTAAAAAAGCTTTATTAATCAATGTTCAGTTTTAGATTAATGTAGCTATCAGAATACTTGTAAAAACTTTCTTTTTGTGATAAACATTTCAAGAATACTTGTAGGCGGAGTTTAGGTATTTATAAACCACAATTGATACCCAGCTTCTTCGCTTCCGGTAAATATTATTTTCACTAAAACAAATAGAAGCTGTATTTAAATTTTCTACGCAATTAAATTTCCTCAATCGGTTTAAAATTCTCCACTACGAGAAAAACCCACAAATCGATAACATTGATCCCAAACGAACCGAAATACCCACTGAGATACTATTTCATACCACTGGTAATACCTAAATATTAGATACATGACTAGAGCTTAAATCTCGGTGTAATAGGTGGGTCTATTGATCTTTAGCAGCTCAAAGACGTTAGGAAACACATAGGTGGTGTTGAATCCGATCATACCGTATGTGAAGTACTTGTAGCAGAGCTCCACAATGATTTTGTTTTTGTTGTCGAGGCTGTTTTCAGAGTTAAGGAGTTGGTTTTTGTCTTTGCCGAGGAGGGCGCAGATGAAGGCGTAGGAAAGAGACTTGCCGATGGCGCGTGTAGCTAGGACTCCGCAGAAGCCTAGGGTGGTGCGCAGTAGTGTGAGGCCGAGCATTTCCACGGAAGGCCAGATGATGGGGTACGGTGGGGAGAGCGAGCTGGCCTGCAGGTTCCCCAGTTGATAGTTGACCCACGAACCGGTGAGGATGCCGGCGCAAACGCTCACGATCATCGTGGTGTCGCCCCTGGAAATATACTTCGTTCTAATACACCAGTAATACATTCTACATAAAGTATTAGAAAAATTAAAGTCGAGTTCTTTAGTTTTCAAATTAATAATAATAAAGATCAGCGCAAGACGGCTATAGTTGGAGAATTGACGAAGCAAAAGCGCATTTGCCCAGCAGTGCGACACTGCTATGTAATGTGACTGACTATTGCATTGCTCATCATCGATTACTGAGTTTTTGGTACTTGAATAAAATAACTTTATATTAGATATGTTTACTCGTACTTGATGACTTAGATAGCGAAAGATGAACTATCGACTCAAGGGACACGATAGATGCAAACTATTTTTCATCAACTGCTTCCGAGCGATTCTTGTCAGCTGTACAGGAGAGGCCTATATTCAGCAATAAACGAGCTACAGTTGATAGACGCCGATGTATCTAAACTATCGAATTTCATGGTTGTGAACGATTTTAATATGGAACCAAAACTAAAATAACAAAATCAGCTAATTCTTGACTCGTCGTACGTAAACAAGAAATTTCCATTGAATCCTCTTAGGCGTTAGGAACTCGACGCGTGGTGATAAATTTTAACATATTTTTAAACAACACTGACTTGCCTACATTACGTCACTATAATCTAAATGTGAATTCCCACGAGTGGATGAAAAGCGTGCTTACTCTACGTCCTTTTCCTCATATCAGTAGGCATTTCGGTGACGATTATTCATTTCAGTGACGATTATTCATTTCAGTTCCCAAAATAGTAGCTCGGATACAATGACAACACGATTCGTCATCTGTGCCTGCAGTAGTAACGATGAGGCGCCGGAGCAAGGGGCCTGACCTCATTTCATCATTGTTTATGATTAAGACAAAACAGATAAAAAGCCCTTTCCAGTAATAAGCTGTTATCGCTACATTGGGAATCCCAAAAAGTATGAAGTAGAGAATTGGATGTTTTGATTTGGGTCTAATGAATAAGCTAGTAAAAGTCGCGGCATATATAAGTCTAGCGCTAAGCGAAGTGTGGAGGGGGTGGCTGCGCATGGGTTTAGTATGGCGGTCACCATGCGCAGCCACCCCCTCCACAGTACCCTCAGCGCTAGACTTACGTGCCGCTGCCTGTAATAGCCCAACGTGCTATGAAGAGGGCTATGCTCGTAGTCTCTCTGCGATATCGAAACAGAAATGAGAACATTCACAGACGAACTAAAATTATCGACATAGCCAGTCGGATTAGCAAGTTGAGATGGCAGTGGGCAGGCCACATGGTTCGAATGTTATGGCCGATGGTTTTAGAAATGGAAACCACGTACAATTGTAGAGTAGGACTACCATCGACTAGATGGAGAGACGATATAATTAAGACCGCAGAAACGCGCTGGATATAAGCTAATTAAGTTCAAGCTCCAACCGAGCTTATTGGAGATTCATAGGAGAGGCAAGTGTTCAGCAACAGACGTCCTACGACTGATACATGGTTGAAAATCAAGAGTAATTAATACTATAATTGTTTAACATGTAAGAATATGGTCACAAGCAACTCTATTTTTAATTGAAATGATTTTTATAGTGCTTCACACACTAGGTGTATAGAAACTTTCTAATAATTTCACATTAAGTGACTGACTGGTTTAAAGCAATTCTCACAAATGGCGCTTCCAACAATGTAGTAGTTGGTAAAAATGATAAACACTTTCACTAATACGGCGCCTTCGCAAACAGCGTTTTAGCTTAATTGGACAAAGCATCTGGGCCGGAATCCCAGAGAGATGCAGGTTCAAAACCTGGGAACGCGTCAATTTTTGAAATGTTTATCACAAAAAGAAAGTAACTCTATTTTGATTAAAAAGATTGTATAAGTAGACGGAATTAAACGTTTTAAAGGCTTTGAAATGAACTACAATGTGCGCAAACCCAATCCTCCCGCAGCGGTTATAAGAGCTTCAGTCGGATTGGGTTTGCGCAGCTTATAGCTATCTTCACAGGCGCCAACTAGATTGATTCAACCATAGATCAGAGAACAAGGTTTTCTGTTTTTCACTGATATGTGGAGACTGGAGTCGTTGAACAGTCTACCCGTGACCACGGTCGATGCAACTCGGCCGAAACGTCGGGATGAGGAGGTATTTATTTATCTCGTAATTTTAGTGCGCGATTAGTCCCGTAGTATAAAATAATAATCGTTGAACATTCTTATTTTATTCGCAGTACAAATGCTGAATATAGTGAATATAGATAACGCTATAGGTTAGTGGTTTTTATAACTTCTGTAAAGCTCCTGATCGCCGTACAAAATAAAACCGCGGTTTTCAAGTTTTCTCTGAGGTTATACCGTTATACCGTCACAGTATAGAGAAAACTTTAAAACCGCGGTTTTATTTTGTACGTCGATCAGTCAGGGGCTTATGAGTATTTTATCATGAATATTTTGAAAGCATGAAGTTTTGCGTAAAAATTCAATTTCTATGTACAATAATTTTAATACGGCTTCAGTGCCCAATATTACTAAACAAATATTTTTCTTCATAGGTTTCTGCCAGAGTTAAATGTAGAGCGAAGCATTTAACGTTTTAAAATGTTATCGACTAAACACCGAATAGCATTACATTAAATCATTGTCGATTTATCGCCTTTACTTTAGAATTATTTATTTTAAAATGCTATACAAAATGTGTAAGTACTCGCAACGCCATCTATTGAATTAGGTTCGAACGAATACTAATATTATTTAACAATTTGCATAAAGTCAAGCATGTGTGATAATAGAATTTGTTAAAGCTAACCGATAGGTATATCATATACTTGCGATACTAGCTAGTAAAGGCCGCACTACACAAGTTGGCAGAAATTAAGTTTGTAGCTAACTTCATTCAGTCGCGCAATTTCCAATCAACGCGCGGGTTTGTCCGAGCTTCAGTCAGGGTTGGATGTTGCGCAGCTTGTAGATAACTTCGGTCCCGCCGACTTGTGTGGCGAACCTATTACTAGTAGCTCTATTAGATAGTACTACGCTTTTCGATTCGTTTACTAGCAATCGACCGTGTCGCCACCAAGGGCAAGGCCACAGCTACAATGGCCGACGGTTGAAGGCGCCACTAGCGACTATCACGTGCACGGCATGCCTAAAATGTATGAAAAACTTCTGTGGCTCGTAACGGCTTAGTGCCGGCCCATAAAAATATAGCTGTCTACAGGGAGCGTTTGTTCTAGAATAAGCAAGTGTGGCAAATTTATGTAAATCAAGAGCGAATCACAGTTCCGTTCCGCTGTCTACCCGTGACCACGATCGATGCAACTCGGTAACGGGTAGACCGTCCACCTGCCCACGTTCGATGCAACTCGGTCACGGGTAGGTGTCGATCGAAACGATCGATACAACTCGATCGAAACGTCAGGATAATGACGTATTTATTTATCTCGTGTTTTTAGTGCGCTATTAGTCCCGTAGTAAATAAGAATAATGTGTTCTAATCGCGAAAGTTTAAAAAACATTAGTAATATGACATTTCTGCAATAACTCATGGACAATGTTCAATTTTAGTGTGGAGTCTGGGCTTCAACAGCCACCTATTAGCGTGTTCACTTGTCAGAATTATATATAGACATATCTATAGACATGCACTAGCGCCCATGTCTCCTGTAAATGTCAGAGAGTCGGTTCTGCTGGTATCTTGTTACTGCAAGTGAAGTAGTTATAGCTCGCATCAAACTTAATGGGATCTGTGAAGGCTACAAGCTGCACCAAATTCTACTCCTCACGCCCACCGACATAAAAATTTGCTACTGCGCACCGACTCGTCCCGTGTTCACAGACGCCATAAATTTTGAATTGTAGTGCACCTAGTGAGCCTCCACATGTCGGCATTGGGGTAGAATACGAAGGCCGGCACAGAGAGCGGCAGAACGTGCACTAAGCACCCACGTCTCCTGTTTAAGCCGACATACAAGCAAGTCGGCGGATGTAAAGTTAGTACAAGCTGCGCAATATCCAATCCTGACTGAGGCTTACATAAAGCTGTGCATCTGTTGTTTTTAAACTTTCGCGATTTGAACACATTTTTTTTTTTTTTTTAATTTCAAATAGTTGACTACACACTGCCTGATGTTAAGCAGATATGCGGTCTAGGTTGTAGCACACTTACCTAGAACAGCCATTCTCAAATTGTGTTCCGCGGAACCCTAGGGTTACAAGAAGAAACGAGTACAAACATTTTTTTTTGTTAATTTTAGGTCTCCGTCGAACATTTTGCTTTTCAAAAGGGTTCCGTCACAAAAAAAGTTTGAGAACCGCTGACCTAGAAGATACCTATTTACTCGAGATTTGAAAACACCTATATTGTACTTTAACGGAAAGACAGACTTAGGCAAATCGTTCCACATTCTGACAGTTCGTATGAGGAATGTGGACTAACGCGTGGGATGTCCACCATAAAAGGGTGGCGCTTTGGTCGCGTCTGTCTAGCCGTACGATAGAAGAAAGGGGCAGGGGGGACCAGATTGTGCAACTCCTGGGCGCACTCACCGAAGTGTATCCGATAGTAGACAGACAGACACGCCACCCTACGTCGATGCTCGAGACTTTGCAGCTTCGACTCAGTCAAGGTTTCGTTGCCTATCAGCCTCCTGGCTCGCCTTTCAATGGACTCCAAATGATTATTATTTACTACGGGACTAATCGCGCACTAAAATTACGAGATAAATAAATACCTCCTCATTCCGACTTTTCGGCCGAGTTGCATCGACCGTGGGCACGGGTAGACGGTGAGCAGTGCGCGATTAGTCCCGTAGTATATAATAACAAGCTGTGCATCGATTGGGTTTCGCGGAGCTTGTAGCTACACATCCGCCGACATGTACTCGTATGATTTGGCCTATAACCGTACTGTAGAGCCGGTCTTCTGCTGGCATCTTGTCACTACCAGTGGAGTAGTTACCTGGTGGGCGTCCACTTGTCAGCGTTGGGGTAGAACACGATGACTAGCACAGAGAAGGGCAGCACGAGCAGCGGCGCCCACGGCTCCTGCAGCAGCGCGCCGTCCAGCCGGTCCACCGCTGGAATCAGCACCACCAGGAGCGCCGACGCTAACGCCAGCCCCGCTGCTATGTCCTGGAATATGTAACTTTTTATTCTTATTCAGTGTGGGGGCGATGAGTGTGATAACGCATTGACGTTCCGCATGGGGTGTTTTGTGGTGCATTTCCTTCTTCAGCATCTACCTGAGCCAGTTCAGCTCATTACAGCAATCATAATCAATTTATTGATAACAATAGTTACAGGTGGCTCTGGGCTGCTGGCATAACTGTTTCAGTGGGCCAATGGATTATGTCACTTGATTCACTTGTAATTTTGTCTAAAGAGTCTGTACATGCATATTGGGTATAGATTATAATATGCCTCCTGGAAACCAAACTTGGAAAAATATATTTTTTATTGAAACATTACTAACCATAGACTCCAGGGTCTGGAATAATATTAAGCCATAGGTAATATGTATCGGTAAATTATGAGTTGAACGGTCGGGCAGGGGCAATACAATTCGACCCTGAACGCTGGCACATGCACTTGAGGTCGTCATGAGGTTTTTAACTCGATTTCGCCATCTTTATGAAACTTAATTTTCTTACTTTTTTATTTGAATCTAAATGATAATTGTCAGAGCTATGAGTGATAAACTCAACCAAGCATGATTACCTTGCACTTGCAATTATTTATTATAAGGCCAAAGCACTTATTAACCCGGCGTGAGAGAGGTCGGGTATCTCATACCCGACGATATGTAAAACTATAAATATTTCATAAATGTGCGATTCCTGGAACTCAACTGGCCTAGTAGCTGGAGAGGGTGGTATGGGGAGTGATTTTAAGTGATATTAACAGTGATGCGCCGGCAAGGAAGTAAAATACACGTGTATATACACAGTTCGGGTACGTATAGTGGATACCCAACCTCAAAGTCGGTGTAACTATTTTGTGTTTTGTTTATTTTAATTTTATGTGCATAATAATTAAATGTCCTGTAGTTAGGTGTTTAAACTTCTGAATGTCTTATTGTAAAACTTAGAAACAGCTTGCTAAATTTTTAAAAGCGTGTTCTAATGCTGAAAGTGGCGAATTAGTAAGTGATAGAGAAATTAATTGAGTTTTATCAATTTACCCTCCAAATAAAGTAGAAAAGTATGTCATATGTTGGGATTTGCATTACAATGAAATACAGAAAGACAAGACATCCTTGCATCACCAATGCCAATTTGTAGGCAGCATGATAGTCTTGTTGTTGAAAACTGCTTAAAAAAGGAGTAGTTTTTTTTTAGGTGGGAGGTAAAACAAGATTTTAACATGTTTTACATATATTTTTGTTACGTCGAAGATAAATTATATAAAACCAATTTATCTTTAATTTTGTGTCTATAGCTGATCATAAAAATCACAAATTTGTAGATTTTAAGTCTAAGTTTCTATATACTGTGGTTTTGTGCATAAATAATACTGCTTTGTTTTTTATACCAATATAATTTCTTTTATAATTATAATAATGTGTTATTTTCTCAAATATACCTTATTAAGCTTAATGTCAATTAATATAATTTAGCAAAAATATTATTATAAGGTCATTTCAGTTATCAAAATCGGCAATTTATATATTCGGGTATGTCATACATACCTCATAGCTGGTGTAATAATTTTTCACCTCATTCACCCCGGGTTAAAATGAAATTAAGTAAAAGGCACTATTAAGCAAAAAAGAGATCAAGCAAAAATACATAGAGCTTAGGCCATTACCTTGTACAGTATACAATTATTTGCTTTATTTGTTTTGGATAATTATTTTCCTATTAAGTACATATTTTCTTTCATTAAAATGTTTATTTAAAGAAATTTCATATTTTCAGATTTTACTATCTCTTGAAATTGCTCAAAATCAAATAAAATTAGAAAATATGAAATTCCATATTAAGCATTCAATGTGTTTTTTTTTTACTCTGATCATTTATTAACTGTATTAAAATGGGTTCTATAAGTATGTATACAGTATGGTCCTACTTTTTTTATTTTAATCAATTTTAAAGAGCTTTTTCGTTTTGAACGAATATGCCGCTCTGATTACATTTGCTTCTTACATCATTATTCATTTATACTCTATGAATTAGTTTGAACAGCATTCTGGCCGAGTCCGACAGTGGATCAGCCAGAATGCTATTGCAGTGTCCTATGTTATACATAAATTGTATTTTAGTATGGTCCTACTTTGCAACATCTTCTTTACATGGTCAAACTTACCAGCACACTGTGCATGCCCAGATAAATACGGCTTGTACAGATGAGAGTGCACCACAGCACGGCTATCAGCACTCCCCAGTGCACGGGATACACGTATCGGTCCATGGTGTAGAGCAGCACCGAGAATGGGATGGAGACTCCTACCATGGCATGTGTGGACGGCATTCCATACTCTATAGCCCATTTTTGCTGCAGCTTTTGAACGGGGTAGCCAGGACGAGGCCAGCGTATTATGTCTTTGAAGCCTTGACCTGGAAAATTTCAGATTACATATTATTATCAGGTTCAGAAAGCAAATTCAACTTCAAAAAGGTAACTAAACAGATACCTAAGTCAAACTAGAAGTCATCATTAATAATGATTTTATCAGGCAATACCCATTGTAACAGATCAGGAGCACAATCACACTCTTTTCTTTTTGAGTCTGGGGTTAATGATCAATACTAGTTTTTATGTAAATAATAAAATTCATTTATTACAACCATCATAAGTATCAGTATTTTCACATATTTGTTGAGTCAACTTGATTGAAGGTCGACTAGTATTTTTTTGTATAATGTAACATTATGGCGAAGTAAACTAGTAGCTAGCTTTAATAACAATATTTTTCCAGATTCCAAGAACTGGACTTGATAAGGTCTTTAGCTTCAGAAACCTTTTTAAAATTATGAAGCCTTCTATCATTTTAAAAAGGTTTCTAAAGCTAAAGACCTTATCAAGTCACCTTCTATCAGTAATGAGCCATAATAATTTTAACTTACCTATGTACATACAAACTGTCCAAACAAGTACAACCCTTCTGCCTACCGCACCATCAATATTCCAAAACCAAAAGGGAATAAATGTGGCATAGAACAGCTCGTCGCCCAGCTCTGTGCCCAAAACGAATAAATAATACCAGAACTTATTATTTATGTGGCACTTCACTTCTTCCTTGCTGCCGCTGTCTCCTGAAGAATCCGTATCGTACGAAGACCCAGAACTGCTGGATATATTGCTCGGTATTCGTTTATGTTCCTTTACACTAGAATCGTCATTATCACGGTCGTTTCTATCAGAATAAACCACTGCCGATGAATCATTTTCTATTTGGTTACTTTTGTAACTGACGCCGAAAAAATTTTGCACTTTTACGACTAGAAGAGGATCTTTCAAATATTCAATCATGTTGTCCCACATATTTATTTACTTCTTATAACACCTGGATATAACGGAAATTAAAATAGTAAAAATTCTTCACCGAGAAAAATAAATCCATGAAAATTGTAAAGAAAATATTGCCAGCTTGAATAGATTGATTGTCACTATTTTGTGTTTTGTCTAATGCTAACTATTCCAAGGAGTGCCAAAGAGAACTAAAGGCTCCTTTACACACAGGCGGTACGAGCGGTTAGCAGACGGGCGGGCATCTGTATTGTACTGGTTATATAAGAAGGGCTCACACAGGTCCGGTCGCGGTACTGCCGTACCGCCCTTTACCGCTCGTACCGCTCTACCGCTCGTACCGCTCTACCGCTCGTACCGCCTGTGTTTGAAGGCTCCATTACACACAGGCGGTACGAGCGGTATAGCAGACGGGCGGGCATCTGTATTATTATTTTATTATTTATTTATTATTTACAGTAAAATATAGCTTTACAGATTACACAAAATCCAATACGCTACATTTTATACTTTACCTAAGAAACTATATACATAACAGGTACTTTTAAATTATTCTAAAAAATATAGGAACACAAGATAATCAACAATTCAAAACATATTTCTAATTAATCAGTCTAAACAATTGCATATAAGTCTTATGAATAAACCTTAACCTTAATTTTATTATATTAGTTATTACTTATTAATTTTTTGGCCGTAAGCAGAGCAGCATCTTTCTATGACGGTCCAATTATCCGCGAATAAGTCCAATTGAGGATACGCTGTCATGATCCGGTTCAGGTGTTTTTGAACCCGGAAAATTGGAGATTGTTGTCGCGCAGCTGTTCGCGCCGGGATGGGCGCGAATAGCGGCACACTTCCATCTCGAAATCTAGAACGCTGCTCAGGCACACATAGGCGACTTGCCTCACATATAATGTCAGGGCAGTCAATGTATCCCCGCAAAGTTTTCAACACCATTGAGATCTGTTCACATGTTCTTCGGGACTCTAGTGAATTAAATCCAAGCATGCCAAGGAGAAATTTGGTGGGGTACAGAAACGGGTAATACCCATATATCACTTTGTATAAGTAACGTAAAAACCGCTTCTGTACCTTTTCCAAAATTAATATGTAAGTCGCCTCATGTGGGCTCCACACGCAAGCACTTGCCTCTAACTTAGATCGTACCAGGGCTGTGTACAAAAGTTTAATAGCTTTGGTATTTTGGAAATCCTTGCAGTTTCTGGTAACAAACCCTAATTTTTGGAAACAGTCGGTAGCGAGTGTCATCATATGATCATGGAAGGTAAGCTTATGGTCAAAAAGGATTCCTAGATCTTTCACCGCTAGGCGTCTCGAGATGATTTCACCACCCAATTGGTATTGAGAAATTATAGGATTGGAGGAACGGGTAAAACTCATAACTTGACATTTAGATATGTTCATGGATGTATTGTACTGGTTATATAAGAAGGGCTCACACAGGTCCGGTGGCGGTACTGCCGTACCGCCGTACCGCCCTTTACCGCTCGTACCGCTCTACCGCTCGTACCGCCAGTGTTTGATGGAGCCTTGATGGAGCCTTATGCGACGCAGAGAATGTGTCTGACGCAAGTCTGACGAAAAGTTGAAGGCTTGAAGCTTCTTAGTTGAAAATCATTGATGGTATACCTCATGAAATATAGAGTATCTGTTTATAGTCATGAAAGTTGAAATCAGTTGAATAGAATTTGAAGGAGAACAACATTTTGTTTGAATTGAATTGAAACATTAAAAATAGATAAAAATAAACGTGAGGCGAGTATTGTTGTTCAATAATAAATGTGATGTCTATGATCAGTGACAGCGGTAAGAAGTTAGGATTTACTGCGCTTATGGTAAGTTGCCTAACTTGATAGACGCCGCGCGATCGATAGTCGATATCTCAAGGTCAAAAATATTTATTCGTGTCTATTATTAAATCCTCTTGCCCACCATGAGTTATTGTTATTGCTATCAAATGTTTACCAAGTATCTAAGCTGCTAAATATTCGATAAAAAAAGTTCGAAAAAAATTGATAAGCGATTTTAGCTAAATTGGCGATAATTCGAAGAATCTTGCAAGATTGTGCACCGCTTCTGACTTTTGATGTTTGTGATGACACTGACGTTGACACCATAAACCTTCAACATCAATGAGTAAAGAGCGTATAAAGAGAATAGAGGCGGGCCGGCCACTGCTTTTTTATCTATGTAAGACATTTTGCCACCCACACTTTCTTCCTAATAAGTTCCGACATGGAGACCAATAAGCTATTAGACAACATTGAAAATATACTATTGATTGTGGTAATCCATAAAGATAATGCCTGAAAATGAAAAAATAAAATGATTCGGCCTCGATGATTATGATTTCTGTAGATTCTTTTTAGGTTTACTATTTCATAGCGGGCATATTGAGTGCCCTTAACCGTACGCGCATAATTTTAAGGTATTTTGAGTCTATCTATACTTAAATGTCTATATTTTGAAGTGACGTAAAGTAATAGTAAAACTGAAATGAAAATAACAACAACCCGCAAAAAGTTTTAACATTCTTTCTTCCATTGTTTAGTTAGTTTATTTAAATTATTGTGATTACATTTTACTATTATTATAGTGCTAAAGGGAGCTATTGATTTTCGTCCACTAGAAATTTCATGTAAGTTATTTCACATAGGTTACAAAAACTTTTAGAACCAACCTGTGATTACAACTTTGTATCTATTTAAATATTCGAACATTGTAGTATGTAGTAAGAAAATATTTTAATTAAGCGGAATGGAGTGCCAATGAACTTTCAATGAAACCACAGAACAATATATTCAAGCATCTATTAAAGTTTTTATACAGGATCATGTAGCTGCCCTATGCTGTGAATTACTTTGATATTTGCATGTCAGTTAAAATCATTGTCCTTTTACCTTATTCTAGAAAGCAGCTTTTGTTAAAGATGTTTGGGAGAATTTTGTTGTAGTCTAACCGAGGGATAATTTGAATGAATGTAAGCATACCTATTTGCTTATACTATCTACAGCCCAAATCATTGACTGATTTTGATTAGTTAATATGCTGCCACTTCACATATTTAAATTTAGTAACTAATCAATCTGAGTTCTAAGTATGGCTTGGAAGACACACTAAATTAGGAGTAAAATAAAGATATAAAGTATGTTGTTTGAGAAAACACATTCAGCAGTCCAGCACAGAAGAGCACAATACTCATAAACATAGACAGTGAATATACTGACACATTATTGAGCTTTAGGAAGTCTAAACCTTGGAACTGTAATGACCAGAGGCCTTATTGTGTAAGCACTCTAACTTTCCGCTTCGCTTATCCTTCCGCTCACTCTCGTGGCTTGATTAACTGGTGCGAGCAGGAGCTAGCCCTGGTGTCACAGTTTTGTAACTTTCTAGAGGCCTGTGACTTGGCAATCCACAATTTAATTTTAATTTCAGTTGTCGGTTTTTAAACAGCTCAGCCGATTGCGATAAAATTTAAATTGGGCCAACTCTAAAGTATGATCTACAATACACTAAACACATAAATCTCAGTTTAGTGTCGGTCAGTTCATAATTGGCGAAAATATCGGTGAATAAAAAAAATGTACAGACTAAAACAGAACCTCCTCTTTTTGGAAGTCGGTTAAAAACTGTTCCCTTATAAATATTTTATGGAAGCTATATAAGTCAAAATCTAATCTAGATTTTCAATACAAAAGAAATCAAGAACCCGATACTATAAAAATGACAAATCCTAAACTAATCACTGATTTAATTATATTTATAAGTTTAAACAAACTGCTTGTCTACAGTAAAATTAATTATCCGTATGAACATATTTGCCCAGCGTGGACCAAAGCAGATAACGTTGTTACATAGCTACAGATTTATTTGTCTTTTCACCACCCACTGTATGTTGACCGATAGATAATGCTCAGTTGCTGTCCAACTGTACAGTGAGAATATTCCATGCCGGCCACTTGACTTACAATTCAACACTGAAATGTGGAAAGTTTCAGTTCACAGTGTGTGAAGTGGGTGCTACTAGTGTGTTGCAATTTTGGAGATAATGCACTCAATAATCCGCTTTTTGAGGAGAATTTAATAGGTAAAGGATAAAATATAATTTTATGTACTTTTGTACCCTTTTCAACCATTTTCAAAAAAGGGCAAGTGTCTTAATTTGTTCATTTTTTTGCATACACCGGCAAGGATTTCGACCTCAAGAAATAGGCAGGATCGCATTGGTTGCAAGGCGCTTCCAACCGGTATTATTGGAGATCCATAGGCGAGGCCTATGTCCAGCAGTAGACGTCCTATGGCTGATGGATGGATGATGGACATGTTTTTTGTTCCGATTTTTCTGTTGGTTGTGGACTGATACGCGAGTTTCTTTTATCAATCAGTAAAGGAATATCGCGAGATGGTCCCGTAAATACCTATGTCATTTATTTTAATTCAATAGTTTTGAAAGAAATCCAGGAAAGTAGAACTACAAGAAAAATAAAATCTCTACTTTTGCTTGCTGCTTTCGGCTTGAGGATCACAGTACGAAGTAGCTTGATGTCTTTTTACTAAATAAGTCGCTGAGATTTTTTTATACTAAGTAGGATGAGATTATAATTGAGATTTTCGTACGATGGAAAATATGAATTTCCTTGTAATGTAGAGCTGGTTAATGGTTTCTTTTTATCGCAAATTAGCCCTCGCCTCGTTTCAATACCTATACGCCTGATGCGATTCCCTGATTGACGCCTATTTACAGAGACCTTGAAAAGCTTCTAAAAATCTTGAAGTGCTAGTTATAGTGTGTTTTCGTTTCGCGACGATTTCGGAAGATTTTCTGGGAGTTTTTTTCAATCCAGGAAAAGTTATATTTCCTGTAGGATAACAGAGCTCTAGTTTTAACTGTACATTAATAATTATAGAAGTTGTTGCATTGCAAAGTGAGGTTTATAGAGACGTTTACGCATATATCATTATGAATTTTTACTAAGGGATCAACTGCGAAATCGCGAACTGTCCTGTACAAAAAGTTCATTGCAATCGACAAAATGTATGAAAGAGCTGTTTTTTGCGCCGGTCCCATAGTAAAAGTTGTTCATAATGATGAGCATTTACACCTCTCAAAGCCCCTTTGCAAAACATCACCTTGAAATGTATACCTAATACAACACTACTGCAATGTATTCGCAATCAGGTCTAGTAGCGACATATCCGCGAATGGGTGCACTCGTGCATCGCTGTTACGGAGGCCTTAGCGTGAGTTCTTATAGTAAACGAAAACATTTTATCATTTTCGTGTAGCTCTTTATATTTTTATTAGTTCTTTCTCGCTTCCAAGAGCACTGTACAAACAACTACAGATAGTGTAGTTACCGTGAACCGTGCTCCTGGTGGAAACGAGAAAAAAAGTAATAAACTATAGTAACCTACCATTAACGTATAATGTCATATTAACCCTTCTGTTCTGTACGAGTTGTTTATGTGCTGTGTTGTGTTAGGTCAGCGCCAAGGGGACATGGCGACGGACGAGGGAGTCGACACCCTCAAAATATACTGGGACCATTTCTTCAAAGCAGAAACTGGTACTTATGAGGTAAGACTCCAATGCTATTGTTTCTATCACGATTTAAGAATGACTTACGACGTAGGTACAACAACTTACAGTAGAGGTAGAGTATAGGTAGTGCATAAGTATTTTAGAATTCTTAGACGGTTCTGACATTTACATAGAATACATACCTACCTACTGCCATATATCTTCCTAAATACATATATGAACTATTATTACATTGTAAAAATCGCATATGTAATAATATTTTTTTCCGACCGTTTACAGAATTTGATTCGATTGCGATGCGACAGTTCGCACGAATCGATGTGTCATCCATGTAGTAATTTTTACAATATTGTTAATTATAAAAAACGGCTCAGCCGATTTCGATAAAATTTAAATAGGGCTATCGCGGGAATATATACCTATTGAAATAAAAAAGTTTTTTTTTAATCTGTTCACAATTGGCGAAAATATACATACATAAAAAATACATACAGTTAAACATATTACCTCCTTCTTTTGCCCCATGGTCTCAGAGATTTGAGCCTTAGTTATTTTATTATTTAATCTGTAACATCAACCGAGTTAAATATTACCTAATGTCTAAGTGTCCGACACAATGAGCTTGTTGTTGTTCCACTTGACTGCGCTACTTTCCCTCCATTGCAGCGCAATAACTATTTTGGCAAGGTTTTGTTCAATAAATCATACTTTTACGTTCTTTATGTTATCTATTAAGTAATATTACTACTTCGCACGTAGTTAACATTTTGGCGGTGAGAACTCAACTCAACCCCCCAACCTTCAACAGGCCTCACGCATTAACTGTTTTTATTTTGTGATTCATCTCGACTCTCATCTCGTATTATTGTTTATTTTTCTAGTTTAAGTTGTTCTGTAATGTATGGTGTGAAAATAAAGTAATTTTGTATTGTATTGTATCTCTAAAATATAAGAATAATATGCTCATTAATTGTTTTAATGAATAATTTTATTCGATCCGCTTAGACGTGCGGGTCTTCATAGATAGCTGTGCCGATTTCGTCAACCCATTGAAGAAACTAATGTGTTCAGTGGAACATGATAAGATAAGGATACATCGGTTAACACGGTACATATTTGTAAATAAACGATAGAGTGGCCGAGTACGGTAGCCGTGTAGTGGGCTAGAGCAGGATGTCGTGAATGAGCTCTAATCGAAGGTCCAATCGGCAGATCATTCTTCAATTAGTGTTTAATAAATCGGACCTGCTTTCCATATAGTGCCTAGACGATGGAATATGGAAAAACGTAAGAATATTTTTCTAGGTAGAGTAATAAAATACGAAAAAGTTTAAAATTTCAGCAAACGCAGCGTGAGCGGCAACGCTCAGTAATCGTGCTGCGTTTGCTGAAACATTGTTCTATAGGTATACTAGACAAAGGTCCATTTCGATGGTGGTCCACATCGACATCGTGGGTTAGGTATACACCGTTCTCATAATAATTGTAAGCGTTTGTACTGTACTGTATCAGCCTTTTAATAGTCAACTGCAGGACGTAGGCCTACACACGAATAGTGATTGGGCCATATCTACCACGGGTTGGTGGATTCACATGCGCCATCGAATTTCTTCTCCGGATATTTATGCATGTTGCCTAACGATGTTTTCCTTCATCGAAGCCACAGGGTGTGAAATTACGTACATCAATTCCAAAGAACTCATTGGTACGGGACCGGGATTTGAACCCACGACCTCACGATTGTAAGGCGGGTGTCAGAGCCACTACCTCTAGACCACCACGGCTCAACAGCTATAAGCGTTTAATGTTTTAAAATAGGTATGTATTTATATTAGTAGAAACTTGTAATTAGCTTAGGTACATGTTAATCTATTTAAGTTGATAAGTTGTTGTTAAAAAGCTGTTAGTTTCTGCTATTATTAAAATAAAACGAATATTACTCGTTCCCATTCATTTTCCCCAATAGATTCAATTATTACGACAGAGTGGTGGCAATGATTGTACTCGTAGTTAAATTGCACGTCATCACGCACATAAAATACCTCAGTATGTAATGATTTAGTGTCTATAGACGTCCCGACGATTTGCCATGTTTATCGTTGGCTAGCTGCAGCCTACCATAATATTGCTGTTTATATCATACACGAGCAATCGTACGGTTGTCTCCAACCATGTTGTAACGTCTATGAACACTATTACGAATCATAATTGTTGATTTTGTCTCTTTTTCTGTGCAGAAATCGACTTGGCTGGATTTGTTTCTGGCCGAGTTCTTGATACGCGTCAACGATGGCGCGAACCCCAAGGAATTGATAAATTTTTGGTACGTCGAACATCTCAGAAGATTTACCGCTGCTTATATCTCTATGGCGCATACTAAACTTAGACTACCTAGACAGAATAAGTACTAAATGCCTGTCAATCTCTGAAAATCAAGTATCTGGTAATCTCTTATTTGGAAAAGCCCTAATCCACATAGTCTACATATCACATTGCCTTCCTTCATTGAATAGTCTTCGAAAATGTGAGCTTTTTCCGATTAGGCTGCACTTATAACTGAAAAGAAATAAAGTTCATTAGCTGACACCTTGCAACCGTTGTCAGCGATCAAACGTGTGCGCAACTGAGTTAACATCGTGAACATGGTATATTGGTAATCAGCTAATCACCCTTCGAGGGTAAAACCTATGTTTTTGGTAAAAGCTAACTAGTCCACTTGAACTCCGTAATAATTATGCTTTTTTTATTATTTTATGTACAATATCTTTATTACTTTTTTATTTAAAATGATGATGATAAGATGTCGTTGTGGTCCCAGCCCGGTGAGCGGCGTGGTGACGCTGGTGGGCTGTGAGCTTCTGTGTGGCATCCACCGCGTGACGTCATCTATCAACACGCGCCACTCCGCGCCGCTGGCCGCGCTCGACCCCGCGCCTAACTCTGCTGTCACTCCAGGTAGTAAGATGTACCCCCACCCCACGTGACGTCATCCATCAACACGCGCCACTCCGCTCTCAACCCCGCGCCCAACTCTGGTCTCCCTCCAGGTGGCAGCACTCCCTCTACTCACACTCTAGGATTCTAGATCTAGACTATCACCGTCGACCTTTGCTTTTTCTTTTTTTTTCTCAAAATTTTAAAATTAATTCACCCAACTGAGTAATACAAAAAAATAATACTATTTATTGGTCTCCAAAATACTTATTTATGCGATCTGTCGGGAACTGAAAATTCTAACAGAGTTTCCAATAATTAATGTTTGGTATGTTCGGCAGAGACTGAACCGAAGCCGGCGGTGCAGTCGGCGAGCGTGTTCGCGCGCGCCAACGCGCAGTCTTCCGAGGAGATCCTCAGGAAGTACCTCCTCGGCGGCGTCGCCTGGCGCTGCCTACTGCTGCTGCGCGCGCTCGGCGTCGAGGTAACGTCAATGTTTCAAAATAAATCCGATCCGAATCCGTGAAAATCCGGTCCGGGGTAGACGCAAAACTATTTGTATGGGTGTTTACTGTTGTTGTATGTTACTCACTAGATAATATTTCCGTCATCCGATTCCTGAGGAAGATTCTAATAACGGATTATTCGAGTGGGATTCGGATCGGATTTATTTCGTTTATCGGATGCAGCGTGGAGCTCCTGTTAAGGTCCGCACTCACGATGCTTCCGAAATCTGTGCCCAATCTATTGAAGTTCTGATTTCGGAAGAGCAGCCTCTCTTTACGACATTTATATTTGTTATACGAATAGAGACACTTACGTTACATACTGTACTGTATCACCCTTCATGGGTATGCCTACGTCCTGCAGTGTACTATTAAGGCTGATGCAGTACAATACGTTAATACATGAGGCTGAATAATTATTCTTTTTTGCACAATAGTGCAAATATATCCGATTATTTGTTCTTCTGTTCTGTACCAGAAAAAGAAGTTGTCAGCGTTTGTATATTTTTTCTGTCAGCATAGCGCGCCAGGTAAATCGTAGTCTCGTTTCTGAAAGTCTGTTAAAATTGAGCATCGAACATTTACGTCAGTGATTTATCGAGGTGTGTGAATCTGGTGGAAATGTAAACAGATCGTAGTTTATGCGGTGGTATTAATTGCGGGTTATCGCGCGCGACCCGCGCCGGCGCACCGACGACGGAAGCTAGTCTCATTTCATGTTACACATTCAAAAGTTGGTACTACATTCATTATTAATTTATTACACACCCTTGCCCTTAAATGCGCCAAAAGTCTACAATCCGATTTTTTGTGATTATCTGTGGAGTGTGTGTTGTCAGTGATGACTTATGGCACAGAAACGTGGTCTCTCACTATGGGCCTTATTAGTAAGCTCCAAGTAGCCCAACGAGCTATGGAGAGCGCTATGCTCGGAGTCTCTCTGCGTAATCGAATCAGAAAAGAGGAGATCCGTAGAAGAACCAAAGTTACCGACATAGCCCAACGGATTAGCAAGGTGAAATGGCAATGGGCAGGGCACATAGCGCGGAGGACTGATGACCGGTGGAGTCGAAAAGTTCTCGAGTGGAGACCACGTACCGGCAAGCGCAGCGTAGGACGTCCACCCACAAGGTGGACAGATGACCTCATTAAGGCCGCAGGATCGCGCTGGATGCAAGCCGCTATCAACCGGTCTTATTGGAGATCCATAGGGGAGGCCTATGTCCAGCAGTGGACGTCTTTTGGCTGATGGATGGATGATCTGTGGACTGAAACAAGTATCGATACCATACATTCAATATGTTTTTTGTAGAAATTAAAAAAAAATCACGCATAAGAGCTAAGCCGCATATCTGCTTAATATCACGACAGTATGTAGTGAATCGCAAACCTGTATTAAATAAAATACTAAAATAATAATTTTATCATTGCCAAAGCGTGCTTCACCCCTCGTGTTTCGTCTTGCGTGCCAGAGATGCATCTCTCGCGAAACACGAGCCATGTTAAATTAGTAAAACAGCGAAACACCAGTTTCGACCATTCTACATATTTCCCTCGTTGCTCCTACCTCCACTCCACCTCCCTTTCATCAAAACTAATTCATAATACGAGCTGATTTGCTTTAAGTACCTATTCATGCCTGTATAAAATATTATTGTTAAGTCGGTACTTTGACGTTGAGTCCGTATTTTTGTAAAGAAGAAAAATAGTTTAGCCTATAAATGTATAATAAGTTGTGTTTACACTTGCTATTTAATCTAGCACTAATCTTGCATGTATTTTCTCAGGGATTTTTTTGTAATTTGTTGAGAAAATAAATATCTTAAACCATATCTTTAATTTTTCACATTGATTGTATTGAAGTTATCTGGCTAAGACTATAATAATTATAGGGAATATGGACCAATTTGAACACTCCACTTTTCTAAAATATCTCGTACAGTGCTTGTCGTGTGTGAAAAGTGGATTCACGTCAAAAATGTACAATACTAGCTGGCATACAGCTCGTTTGCCTCTTTGATAATATCCTGTACCAGCCTTTTTAATAGTACACTGACGTAGGCCTGCCCACGAAGGGGGATTGGGCCATATCCACCACGCTGGCCCAGTGCGGGTAGGTGTATATGAACCCGAGTAATAAAGCTAGTAATAACGTAGGTCATTGTCTGCAGGGGCTATCATGCTGCCGCCAGCTGAGCTCGGTGCTCATCTGGTTGTTCGGCGAGCTGGGCGCCATCGCGACCGCGGCCGCGTCCGCGCTGGCCTGCTCGCCCGTGGCCGCGCCCGCGCCCATTTGCGCGGCCACTACAGCACCAATCGTGCGAACGCCCATTCACCAACTCTTCTCACACAGGTACGATAGTTTACAATAACTGTTGACTATAGAAATTGTGGACTCTTTTATGGATATGTGACGCGCTGGAATCGCTGTTCTCAACACCACCTTGATGATGGTACGAACGCTTCTAACTCTCCCGAAAAACCTCACGAGGCGCACAGCGCTAGTCACTTTGAGATATGGATAATAATTCCAGTCCAGAAATTTTGCTACGAACATTACCCTTCGATTCGGAACACAGTAATGCTTGCACACTACTGCTTGGCGGTTGACTAACTGACAAAGATGTAGGACTTTTAGTCCGGTGCTTAGTTAGAACCGTACTATTGCAACTGAAAAGTTTCAGTAGTTTATCAACCGGACTACTGCTACTAGAAGACTTTTCCAGGCTATGTTGAAGAAACCTTACCACTACAAAATTAGATTTTGCGGAAATTTAATCGCGATAAAAAGGTATCAGAGGTTTTGAGACTCATATATGCACTAACGACAATGGTTTTTCAATGGCAATTAATGACATACAACAGCCGAATTACCAAGATTATTTCAACATACTCGTAACAGAAATGTCTGGACCGAAGCCATGAACTTGGTAATCTGGTACTTAAAAATAACGTTATCATCAGGCGTGAGAGCAACTTATCAGTCTTTAGCAAATAACAAATACTACAACCGATTATCACAGTAATAGTATTAATATGTCACGTAGTCAGGGCTCAATTAGCGCAGATAAAAACTGTCCAAAACGTGTAAATAATAAATATTATCGATAAATTGAGCCGTATCAGTCATCCGCCCCGCGCTCGCCCTTTCCTATTCTCATTGACAATGCAGATAATTCTCATTAGGACGCCACTATCGCGTTTACTGTAAATAATTACCAATCATCTGTAGATTATTTTAGTGTGTCAATTTAGCCAACTGCACGAGTAAATTGGTCGATTGGCTATGGTTATCGATGTAATGTTACCTCTGTGATGTCATTAGCGCCGTTGTTGGGGTTTGTTGTTTAACTACAGTTCGTTCCAGACTTCAATTTAGGTTTGTTATGCAAAAATATTACGTCGTAAGAAAACTGCGAGCATTGAACGGACGCGGGAAAGGACGCAATATGTTCATGCAACTGTAGTAGGTACAGTGTTGTAGTAAACAAAATACATATCAGCTATGCGTACAATGCGTATATCATAATTAATGAAGATATTGTGGCTAATTTTGAATCGTAAATTTTATAGTATCTTAAAATATTGTCCTCTCTGTCAAATGAATATAGTGAAAAAGAAACAGCAATATTTAAGTTGAGTTCAGTTTAAGTTTTGTTTTATTGAATAGTTCTGTGTTCAATTATTTTATAATTTTGCATTGATATTTATTTTGTAATGACGTTTCTAAGCACATGTGATATGTCTTATTATTATTATATACTACGGGACTAATCGCGCACTAAAACTACGAGATAAATAAATACCTCATCATCCCGACATTTCGGCCGAGTTGCATCGACCGTGGTCACGGGCTTAGTGCGCGATTAGTCCCGTAGTATACAATAATAATGTGTTCAAATCGCGAAAGTTTAAAAACAACATAATATATGATATGTCAATGGAATAAATGAATTTTGAATTTTAATTTGCTATTATATTTACGATGGCGCCTTCAAAATTGCTGGCTAAATTGACATGAGAATTTAATTTTTGTTTAGTAGTAGAGACAGCAAGTTTGCCGCCATCACACACATGTACACGCTTTTTAAATCGATGTAGATGGCAAATATCGCGAAATAAAATGATGATATTGAAGAAATATACGAGGACATATTCGCTCTACAACGGAATAACACGATTGTTTGCCGCAAACCCCAGCACAGATCGAATTGCTGAACGCATTGACTCGAGCAATCCCATAGGCTCATTGAGTACTTAGTGGCATTCATGTTACTATGAGTTACAAACCGGTAGCAGTACTGGTAAGGCTCTTTAGGTCACTCTAAAGGCACAGCTTCACCGGAGTTGCCCACAACGTCCTTCTGTGTTGCACATTGAAGCACAAATGTTTCTCTCGGTGGAAACGGACAAGAAACATCTAAGCACAGTTCAATTTCGCACACTGTTGGTGTACCTACTTAGGGTTTCTGCAAACGTGTTGGTAACAAATGTTTTTTGGCGGAACTGCACCTTAAGAAATTACTACACTCTTACCATTTACGAATATTCAACCGCCAAGCTGTAGTGTATAAATATTACATTTTAGACGTGACATATCAATCTCTTCTCAGGAAAACAATTATTGCATAAAACTCTCGTATAAAAAATTAAATATACGCGGTCTGCGCAGCATTTATGTTCAGTTATCACCTTATTGCAGGTGCCGTCAATATTTCGACCACTAAAATTATTTTTAGACCTTTTATAGGCGTTAGCCAGCATATACGTATGTATCTAAAAATAACCTAGGCTGTGGGAGTTTTAAAACCATGTGCAGTCTTTTCTATTTCTGGATGATTTCTATGCCGTTTTTTAGCTGACTCGGTGGTTATGTTCTAGAATCTGGGCCAAGCAGAAGCCATCACCGGGTACCAAGATAAATTCCACCGCGGTTTCGGAAAAAAGCTCCACAGCTGGAAGGTAAACATATAAACAAAATTGCACACAAATTATAGGTATTACTTATTGTACTATATATTTTTTATCGAAACGAACATGTGGCCATACAGACATAAACAGCAATAAAAGATGTTCGATGTGCAAATATCTAATTAGGCTTAGACAATATTCGGTACCTGAAACGTTTTGTCAACAATCAAACCTGTTTCTATGTTTCCGAATAATCGTCAAGATTTCGGTCGGCGATAAGAAAATTATCATATTGTCTACCGTTTTGTTATTCTCTCAATATCCTAGTATTTCTTTGAATATTTGTTGGGCTGTTAGCTAAATAATTTCATCTAATTTGTAGTCAGGCTCAGCTTCTGTTCGTATATATTTGCATAGTGGTGCAGTAACGAGATATTTGGTGGTGTAGGTCGCGGCACACCAGTCAGCACGATTCGCCCGACGTGAGGAGCAAGCGCAAGCCGCGAGAACCCTCCGCCTCCTCCGAGTCCGCCGACTCCACAGACGATCTCCAGCTTCTCAATCGCTCACTGGCTATCGTCAAAGTAGCTTCCAATGATGACTTCGAATATTTCAACTCGTCCATGCGCTCCTCGAACGAGTACCCGAGCTCGTACACCGGCTCGACCCACTCGCCGCGCAAGCACCGGCCCAAGGCCGACGATTATATCAACGAGAAACACAAACAGATCATCAATTCCGAGATCGGAGCTTTCGAGTTCACCCTCATCATCACGGACCTGCTCCGCGAGCTGTGCAAGGCGGAGAGCAGCCTGTCGGGCTCGGAGGGCTCGCAGATCTCCATGCAGTGCATCAACTTCTCGCTCCGGAATCTCTGCTCGCTGCAGTTCGGCTCGTCGCCCGCGCAGGGGCTCGCGGGACACGTCTCCAAAATAAAAGTCGCGCTCACCGAGCTGCTCATAGTATCCCTCGACAAGGTCCTAGTACACGCGGATCTTTGCGCGAAGCTGATCAACAACGGCATCCTCCCCATGTTGCTCAGGATCCTAGAAGACGCAATCACGAAAAACAATAAGCAAGATAGCAACCGTGCCAAGGAAACGGATAAGACTGAATCGGAGAATTCGCTGAAGTTCGTGTTCGGAGTGGCGTACTCCGTGACCGCGTTCTTCCACTGCCTGCTGATGCAGTGCCGCTCCGTCGACAAGCTGCGGGAGTTCACGGACCAGTTCCGACTCTACGGGGAGTGTCTCAAAGGCGGGCTGCTGAAGGACTGCATAGAGCTGCTGGCTCGAATACCGGACGTCGACGACGATGAGGTTATCACCCTGATCAAGAAGTTGATAGAGAGCGTCGGGAAGTTGATAAACGGCATGAAGAGAGTGAGGAGCGAGGTGATCCACTCGGCGGCGTGTCCGCGAGCGCGGCACAAGGCGTGTCGCGCGCGCGTGGCGGCCGGGCTCCACCACCACCACGACATCCTGGGCGAGGCCAGCGCCGGCCCAGGCCTGCCCGGCGCCGCCGCTTGCTGTATCTCGCTCCTCTACGGCACGCTCACCTCGCTGCTCACCGACGACCAGGTCTCCGGCAGAAGCGTGCTCCGGAACAAGATCTTACGAGTGATGCTCAACTGCGGCGTGTGCTGCTGCTTCGCGCCCGGCGCGCTCATGGAGAGCATCGTGCGGCTCATGCTGACGCACAACACCGCCGCCTCGCTGTGTCTGCAAGTACTGGAGCACGCGGTCTACGGGGAACTGGGGGCCAGCATTCTGGTCGCGACCGTCACCGACCGCCTGCCCTGCTCCGTCTGCGAGCCGTGCGACGAGAGAAAAGATCCAACCGGAAAGTTCTGCCATCATCCCATCGGCCCCGTCGAGAGAAAGAGCGTCTGGTCTTTCCTCATTCACTACAACTCGCTCCTGCAACTAGACAACCACAGCGACGTGCTGCACGCGACGGTCGCGCACCTGCTGCGCGTCACGCCGCGCTGCCGCCCCGACATGAAATACGAGCTGCTGTTCAGCGTCATATACCCGACGTTCATCGTCGCCAAACATCGATACATCATCCGCCTCGAAGATTCCGCCTACTTCCTAACGGTTTCGTGTCTCAATATCTTCGCCAGCTTGCTCAACACGGTGCCTTTCGCGGAACAGTTCATCCAAAAAGGAGGCCTCAGTTACGTATTAGAGCTGGTCTCCCTCCCGGAATTTTCAAATCAGTGCTGCTCGATACTAGAAATAGCGATAGTCGTAGAAATTTTCAAACTGATGCAGGAGAATTCCGAGATGGCGTACTACAGAGAGATGAGCTCGCTCTCGTCCGTGCAGATGCTGTTCAAATCGCTCGCGGAAGTCACGGACAAGTGTTACAAGATATACGAGTTGAAGCTGCCGGCAGAGAAATACGAGGAGTTGATAGATGTGACGGAGGAGCGGGCGGCGCTGGGTTTTGATTTACCGGCGCCGGTGGAAAGGAAGATGTCTGCGCCGCTGGCGATAAGGACCAGTTTCGCGCACGCGGAGAATACGGTGGAGCACACGGTGGAGGACCACATCGAGACGTTGAAGCGCGTGTGGACGTTCTGGAAGACGTGCGCGGGGCTGTGCCTGTACAGCCCGATGTTCCGCGCGCACGTGGGCGGCTCGCGCGCGCTGCTCGACAGCTACGCGCTGCTGCGGCTGGTGCTGCACGCGCTGGTGGCGGCCGCCGCGCCGCCGCCGCTCGAGGCGCGCCAGCTCATCAAGATCATGGAGGCGCTGCTCACCGTGCAACTCGCTGTCGCTGGTAAGAGCCAATTATGTCGGCAAAGGCGGGGAAAACACTTTTTTTTTAAATTTCTCATAGGTTTGAGTTTGACTACTTACTGCCTGATGTTATGCAGAGGCCACAAACTTATTGACTGACCGATCACATTTGCAACGAGCAACGTACAAAGAATGGCATCTCTATATGAAAGTACTTGATTGAAATATGAGTGTGAAGTGTTTTCTCTGCCTTTGTCTGAAAGTTAGTAAAAGAGATCTGCCTAATCTTAATCATTGTGTTTAAGTTGTTTGTTTAGAAAGCCATAAATTAAACTATTTTGCGGGAAAATACTAATATTCATTATAAAGTAACATACAATCTCGTAATTGGAAACTATATGTACCTAAGTACACAGTCAGGTCATAAATGCTGTCACATGTTTAATATAAAATAATTGAAACAAGTTTATTCACTATGTAACCATTTACATACCAAAATGAACTTAATAAAACATAGATTCTTATGATAATAAAGTTTATTTCAAAATGACACCCGTGATTTTAAATACAGGCCTTCAATCTGCGCGGCCAGTCGTAGTCGCAGCACGAACGAGGCCCTTGTCAATATCGGCGGCTGCCTTAATCAAGGATGTCTTGAGTGACTCCAAATTGGGATGAGGCTTTGAGCACGCTTTTTCCTCCAAGTGTTGCCATATCTTGTAATCTAACGGACTCAAATCTGGACTGGAGGAGGGCCAGTCTTCGTGCCGGATGAAGTCGATTTCACGCGCCACCAGCCAGTCTTGTGTGCTCTTCGCTCTATGAGCTGGCGCCGAATCTTGTTGGAATACCCAGTGCCTGTTATTGAACATGGTATGAGAAACAGGTTCCACAAGGTTCGTCAGGACTGTATTTTGATACACAACTGCATTCGTTTTTACACCTTTCTCACAAAAATGTACCTACCTCTGTTAAGCCCCAATAAGAAACTCCCAACCATACCATGAGCGAGGATGGAAAATGACCTTGTTGGACACGCAGAATACGGATGCTCGCTTCACTACTGTGTGCGTACACCTTATAATTTGTTTGTTGTAGCTCTCTTCTACGGTAAAAATTTTTTCATCCGAAAAAAGAATTTCCCGATACTTTTTTACCGCGTACCGCTTCAATAAAGCGCGGCATCTCTTTAGTCTCAGATCCATTAGACGAGCATTTAAACGATGTCCTGTTTTTCTTCGATATGCCCGAAGCCCTAAGTCTTCATTTAACACCCTTTTCACCGTGGTTCTGCTTAACCCCATCTGAAGGGCCAACAGTTTCTGCTTACGTTTGGGATTTCTTTGAATTCGTGCCTTCACAGCTTTTATCACTGCTGGAGTCCTAACAGACCGAGGGCGACCACTTCTTGACCTGTCATCTACACTATACTCCATAAAATTTAACTTGATCTCTGCGACAGCTGTCAGAAAAATCACGCCTATGAAGTCCTGAATTTCTTAATAGTACAGACAGTACCTGTCAATGTCATACTTTATGGGCATGTAAATTAGTGATGGGCGACGAATGATCGTGACCACAGAGTTTTGGATAGAGTTTTATTTAAAATATCGATAGTTTATACTAACGATATTTTAAATAAAACTTAATTTATCATTAATTTTATTGTATATTTTAATATCATAAGATTTTTTACATGTGTAATTAAATTAAACCCAATTATATGTTACATTAACATCGATAATAGTGAAAAACGTCGATAAATACTACCGTTACATTATTATAAATATTTAATTAATATCATAACATTATTCACATGTGTCTTGGAAGAGTTATCCTCGGGAATAGAATTCTACGCGCGCACCCCTCTGTCATGGTATGAGAACTATAATTCTTACACGTTTATAAAAACCACTTACCAATCGATATTTCAACAGTCATCTGATTGAATCCGCTGCGCGAAGTGCTCATTGAAAAAATGCCAACTTGTGCAGTTAGAACGTGTGAAAATAAATCTTATACCTCAAATTTACAAAAAGATGGTGTAACGTTTCACATGTAAGTATTTTTTTGTTTCATTGAAGCTTATTTTTATATAAAAACTTAAAATAGTTCACTCGGACCGGCATCGAATATATCGATTCAGTAATGGAGTCTCCGCCAAAGATCGAGAATCATATCCTCCCATGTTTATGCAACATTCAGCCATATGTCCATACCTTACAATCTATTATTGTCTATTGTGGAGAAGAATTCAGTACGCGTACCCCTCTGCCACGGTATAAGAAAACGTGTGCCTACACGTAAAAGAGACACCGGACATTTTATTACACAATTTTAGACTTAAACGTTCAAGCAATTAAGGCGAAAATGGATTATCAGCATCTGGGTGCATTGTTCTCGCTCGCTCCGCTCCATAAACCCGTCACCCTTTAACGTTTCGACTTTACCCTGATATGTTTAAGGTCGAAATTTCAGTGAACACCTCCTCCCCCGTGCCTCACGTAAAGCTGACAGAATGTAGTGAGTGCGAATGGTAGAGCGTTACTAGTCCGGAGTTAAAACGTCCCTGACATGTGTACATACTTGATCTTAAATAATAGAAAGTAAATAAAATCCAATTTCTCAGCTTCAACTACTCATTCGATTTCATTACAACATTGTTTGAAAATCGATTTTTTCCACCACTATCTCAACTCTAAAAATGACAATCTTCTATGTCAATGTCACTGTCGCAGAGATCAAGTTAAATTTTATAGAGTATAGAGTCTTCATTGTATCGTTTGATGGTACGATAAACGAATCTTTTGGTTATATTCAAATTTTTCAGTATGTCAAAAAATTGAATTGGCGCGTAACCGCAACGATGCAACGCAATAACTTCAACACGGTCTTCTTTAAGCGTCCACTCCATTTTTAAAAATGAGTAAAATTCTAAAAAGCATACATTTTTATTTTCATGAACAATGCGGAATTCGAATTCAATAAACTTTTTTATGGCCAGCATTCTAAAAGAAAAGTTTTTACTGTGTGACAATACTTATGACCTGACTAGGTAGGTATATCATAGTCGAAAAAATACTACCTATATTTTAGAGTTAGAGGTCAAATCTGTAACTATATTATTGAGTGAAATCTAAACGTGATCATAAGTAGACGCGATAAAATCTACAATGATAGCTTATTTTATAGTTCATTCGCTATCCTATAAATAAAGTCGCCGAGAGTTGCATATACCTAATTATACAAAATTTCGATCTTGTTTTCCTAACGTTGTCTTAGTACATTCGTCGAAATAGATACATTATAGTAAAAATAGTTTATTTAGCATTTTACAATATGTTTTAGGCATCCTTTCTCAGGCATAACTATTTTATTATTTCGTTTTAATTTTTTTATTAGTATCTACTTACCAAACCAGGTAATATCATAGTTTCTAGACACGTGGCAGCTTATCCAGCCAAGACAAAGAAAGAGGCGACGCAGCAGCCGTGTGTAAAAAAACACGAACCATTAAACATTAGAAGCTTGGCTTTACGTGAGATCTGACACCTTTTTGATATTGTGAACTCTGGGGCCTTATTTTGTAAGCGCTCTGGCGTTCGGCTTCGCTTTTCCTCCCGCTCGCTCTCGCGGCGTGAGTAACTGGCGCGAACAGGAGAAAAAGAGAAGCCGAACGTCAGAGCGCTTACAAAATAAGGCCGCTGGTCTAGTCTTGGCTACATTTCACATGAAAATGCTTTTGTTGGATCAAAATAACAGGGAACAGTTAAATCATTATCGTAAATTATATTACGATAGTAATATTTATAATTAATTGATTTTAGTATTTTTGCCAGTCTGGCCTTTCATAATTAGATGCAAATTCGGTCGTTTCGATTTCTTGCTTACATTGATTTTTGAACATGTATGTTAATTGTAAAATTTTGGTAATTTTTGATCTTTTGCAATCTAAAGTGTCTAAACCATATAAACCATATTTGAAAAGATTTTACTTAGTAGGGAACTAATTCGATTGCAATAAATAAAATGCATCAATCTCGTAGATACATGCCCTGAAAATAATTCATTCCAATTTTATTGCCAAATGCACTTAGTACTCTATCGTGCTTAAAATAAAGGCTATTGTAGATAAAACAGTCAGCCAGACGAGCCTCCGAACCGGTAGGTAACTCAGTTTCATGGTAGATTTGATTACAAACGCTTAGTTTATCTGATAGCAAGCGGGGTGAGTGTCGTGTTACATTGTAGACGCATGTTATACAGGGTTACTGGAAATCAATTTGCATCCTTTTTGGGGCTTATTCTGTACATCAAAACTAACAACTTTTGTTCTGCGATATTTGTGAAAACGAAAAAAAAAAACAGCTGTTCCATACATTTTGTCAAGGGTTAACGATTTTTTTCTATGGAATAGCTTTTTTATTGAGATTTGATAAAAGTCGATGAATAAAAGTTGTTAGTTTTGATGTACATAATAAGCCCGATTACATAGGCGCCAGCGTAAATTAAATAGCAGCGTAAAAAGCGTTCTCTCTATCGAATGCCTAAAGTGAAAAAGAAACAGAACTACGCTATTTAGCTAATATAGTTACGCTGACGCCTCTGTAATCGGGCTTTATAAGCCCCTAAAAGGATGCTAATTGATTACCAGTAACCCTGTATGCTAAGCGATGATCTTGAATCCTGAAAATCTTGAATTTTACACTTTTCGGATTTACTATTTGTGAATGTTTTACTATTTAATAAATGTTTGATGCAAATATCTAACGGCAAACCTGAAAATTTTAAGCATGGGTTCTAACCATCGACTTGGCATCTTACATTCCATATTGATAGTTCTAACGTTAAGCAAACGTTTGCCCATGTCCTTGCGCTACTCCTCGTTTTTGCTTCTAAGTCTATTTTTTATTATTATTCGCGTTTAGAGCCCTGTGGAAAAGATACCTTGGCTAATTCATAACTGCAAAGTTTTGTACATGAACACAAGATTGCGTGTCGATAGCTTATCACTACATAGTATAAAACAAAGTCGCTTCCCGCTGTCTTTCCCTATGTATGCTTATATCCTTGAAACTACGCAACAGATTTTGATGCGGTTTTTTTTTTAAATAGATAGAGTGATTGTGTGTATGTGTGTGATTGGGTGTATTATACATATAAACCTTTCTCAAGAGAAAGAAAAAAAAAAAGAGAAAGTGTGCGGAGCCGGGGCGGGTCGCTAGTCGCATATAATTTAGATTTCGGAGAATTTGGATTTTATCGGATAGCTAGTAAATCGCCTTCAAAGCGCATCTGTGCAATGTGGTCAGTCGCGATTCTATTTTAGCTGAAGGAGAAAACGTATATGTATTTAGGATACATTTCTCAGTAAATCAAAAAATCAATTTATGAATTGGATATGCATAGACTCTATAATTTCAACGCTGCTTTTACGTAGTCCGGTGATAGATAGATAAACTCTTTATTGCACACCAAGAAATAAACACAAAAAAGAAACAAATAAACATAAACAGTGTAACAATGGGCGGCCTTATCGCTGATAGCGATCTCTGCCAGGCAACCTTAGGATGGAGAGGACAGAAAGCGTATAAATAATGGACGGGGTAAAGTGTTAATTCGGTACAATTAATTCATGCGGCTGTTTATTAAAATTAATATATAAAGCCTTCGACGTATATGACCGATGTTTTGAATGTTGTGTGTGTGTCGGCGGAACACATGTTCTAGAAAGTGTAGAATGGCGTCAAATTATATGATTTTCAAATCTTTTAGAATTCAAAATATTGTTACATCATGTCACTTATTACGCATGTCTCGATTTTTCGTGTCGAAGTGTCGATGAGCGAGTAGCTTTAAAATAGTATAAATCGAATCAAAGTAGTATCGTCTGTGAAGTTAACTACAAGCGGCGCTGTCCCTCGTCACACGGCTGGTCAGCGCGTGTACTCGCCGCGTGTTCCCAGCCGCCAAGAACTTTGATTCGGCCTATAAATCGCAATAATTCACAATAACACACATACAAGCTTTCTCATTTATGTGGTGCAGTTTGTTGCGCATGATAAGATAACGCTACGAGAATGAGACTTCTCAGAATATCCTTATTATATAATACGAAACACTAAATTAATTACAATGAAATGTCAGATATTAGCTCTATAAATGGAATGGTAGCGCAAATGCTACACATTTCTGTAAACAGCTTAAAAATCAAAATAAACAGGCAAAAATGACTAAATATTTCCCCTTATATAAATAAGAATAACAGCCAGATAAAACGCTTTATTAAGGTGTAGGGATATCCAAATTCCGTATTATGAACCGGTATTTTGATAGCTGTTAGAATAACAAAATTATAACAAAAACATTGTTAAAAATAAAACAAATATTGAATGCGCCGTGTCTGCAGCATGTTATTGAGTGTCTCAGAGTGCACTGCATCAGACGTGTGAGACCTGCACCCGCGGATTCTTAGAATACGAGTATAATAAACATCAAGTTGATAGTAATGTATTCGGTCAGGAGCTTGGGTAAGTGTTTCATTAGCCATTGACTGTAGAGGGTTCCTCACCTACTTATTACTAACTGGTCGCTCTGGATTCGCAGTTACCAGATTTCCGAACAATTTAAATGTAGTAGGAAAAAAGCCATTGTTAGGAAAATATGTATTACTAATCACATCCTGCTTTAAAGTCCTACTTTCCAGTGTCAGGGAGAATGTTTTTTTAAAGACTTACAGAAAGTCTAACAGTCATACCAGACAACCAGGGTAATGCGGTATGCATTATTCAGTCATAGATTCATAATTTAGAACGGTGTAGTATAGTTTGGTTCTCCAAAGGGGACTTGACAAATAATCCAATGCGTCCGCAACGACATTTTCTACAAACACTAATCTTTTTACTTCTTATTGTTATTCATTAAAACGCCGCGAAGGTCCAGTCACCATCCACAACGTGATTTTTTTTTTAAATGTGTTAGATGACCTGATAGATAACTGCGTTCAATGTTTTCCATCAGTTGAGATTCTATAGCTTAAATGATGATGTTTTCACAGTAAAAGTCCCAGGACAAAACGTGTAATGGACCTTAACTGAAAGAACTCTACAAATATTAATGTCTTATTCCGTTTCCTAGTATTAAATATGATAAATTTTGATTACTTATTTGTAATACTCGTTACGCAAGACTGCTCTAAGAAGAAACCGGATCTCGAATATATTTATATATATTTTTTGCTCGCTATTCATAACCGTCTGTAGAATAAAAGGTATCGATCAGTTTAAGCATTATTGCATGCTGTTGAAATTAGGGATGCCCGATCTGAATCGATCTTTTTGAAGATCGATTCACGGCAATACGATCTCCCGATTTTTTGAATCGATTCAACAAGATGCGATCTTTGCTCAGATCGAATCGTATGCTTGGAAGATCGTAAGAAAAAATCGCATCATTAACAGACCAAAGTAATGCAAACTTAACTGCATTTATTTTGTTGATGATAACGATCACACATTTTAGTAGGAACAACAAAGCAAGACAACATCTATTTGTTGAAATTAGTGTCGAGTTACGTACTTTATGTATACGCCGCCGCGCCGTGAGTATGAAATATGAAACGATATGAAGGTAGTATTGAAATTTTGTTTATGTTATACCCGCAAGAACATCACAGAATTTGTAGATTGTTCTTTGTAGATAGTAGTACGATTGAATTCATCGAATGCGCAGTGTTTTTTCTTGTTATTATTTTAATATTGATAAATATGGCCCCGCCCGTAAAATCGAATGTTTGGACGTTTTTTATCAGATGTGACTCGGGTGGACAGTGTAAATTATGTGACCAAATAGTGAAAACTAAAGGAAATACCACAAATTTAAAAAATCATCTAAAGCGACGCCATAAAAATTATGATTTAAACAAAAGCGGAGAAAGTTCTACTACAAAAGTGACCGAAATCGTAAGTAATTATCTATTTATAAAGTGATTTTTTATAAGGGTGCTATTTAACTGGTTAGCATAGTATTGGTATTTTGGCATAAGAAAACTGACACCAGGATTCGATTAGTAGGTAAACTAAGTGTTCCTCACACGGAGAGAGTTGCATGGCCACGTACGATTACGTGGTAAATTTACCTACTCCAATTGCGACCTACCTCAACATTTTATTTCTTGTACAATTTTGATTAATGTGTACATTATTTTCTTTTTTAGTCCAATGATCCCACCCCTTCGACCAGCCGAATGAGTACTAATAGTGATGCTAACTCAAACTCAAGTGAATGTGAAGAATCATTAAATATTACTACAATCAATACGTCAACGCCAAAATCAACAAGAAAACGTCAACTTCGTATTGATAATGTCATTAGTAATATTCAAGCATATCAAAAAGGTGGGTCCAAGGAACTAAAATTGACTAATGCATTGCTGTATTTTATTACGGTTGATGATTTACCTCTCAATACCACAGAAAAAAAAGGATTTCAACATTTGATGAAAACGGTGTGTCCAACTTACTCGGTACCAAGCAGAAACACAATTACAAGCCTTATTGATGAAAAATATGAGAATATTTCTAATGTCATAAAAGCACAGTTGATGCAAGTTAATAGCTTTTGTTTGACTACCGATGTCTGGACGGACACAATGAACACAAGGAGCTACTTAGGTTTGACTTGTCATTTTTTGCACAAGAACTGTTTGAAATCAATTGTTATAGCCGTTAAAGAATTGAACGAGCGACACACTGCTGAATATCTCAAACAAGTGATTGAATCGCTCTGCAATGAATGGAACATTAATGTACAAAACATTTTAGCTATAGTCACAGATAATGGTGCAAATATTGTCAAAGCTATCTATGAATTACTGGGCAAAAATAAGCACTTGCCTTGTTTTGCACACACTCTTAATCTAGTTGTGCAAAAAGCTGTAGAAGAAACCAGAGGATTTGATGCATTAGTAAATAAGGTCAAAACCATTGTAACATTTTTTAAACACAACGTTTCTGCACAGGATGAATTGACCAAACTTCAAAAATCTAATAATGTATTACCAAAAAAGTTGGTACAAGACGTTATAACAAGATGGAATTCTAAGTTGTATATGTTACAGCGATTTATTGTACTTTGTGACTTCGTCAGTGCTATTCTACTCCAAAACCCAAAGGCCCCTGCTATGCTTGGTGGCAATGAAATAGCCATAATAAAGGAAATTATTAACATTTTGACTCCTATAGAAAACGTAACAAAAGAAATATCGGGTCAAGATTATGTAACGAGTACAATTATTTTCTGCATGAGTAAATCGATCGAATCTGCCAATTCAGGGAGCATTTCTGAGGTTTCTGACTTAGGATCAGAATTCAAAGCGAAAATTCTGAGCGAATGTAACAAACGTTTTAAGAACATTGAAAAAGTGCATCTTTTGGCGATTTCAACAATTTTGGACCCGCGATTTAAAAAAATATACTTTACGGATGCTCAATCTTGTGCAAAATCACTTAATGACATCACCGATTTACTAAAAACAACGGATTATAATAAGGATACATCACCAAATGCGCAAAGTGTGGTTTCACCCGATGATGACGATAACATTTGGAAATTTCATAGTCAGTTGGTGACAGAAACGAATCTAAACATTCCAAAGGAAGGACTGCTGGATGACATTTTGAAACAGTATCTTAGAGAACCATTACTTGCTAGACAAGGAGACCCAATAACATATTGGACCACTAGATCTACTATCTGGCCGGACTTAAGCTGTTTAGCTTTGAAGTATTTGACTATAGTAGCAACATCTGTTCCTTCAGAACGACTGTTTTCACTGGCTGGCAACACTTTGACGGATAGTCGTAATAGGTTAGATCCAGTGCGTTTATCTAAATTATTGTTTTTGAAAAGCTTAAATGCGGAGGGTTGGAATCTGTAAACCGTCAAACCTTTACATCATTGCATGCATAGATTTGACGGAATAGCTTTTTCGTAATGTTTTTTAATATTTCCTAATAAATACAACTTGCATGTGGAAGTGTCTTTTCATTTCTCCTTACTTTTTTAAAATACGATACGATCTTCAAAGATCGAATAAGATCGATTCAATGCAATACGATACAGATCGTGGATCGATTCACGGGGTTACGATCCATTACGATTCAAAAGATCGATTCAAAGCAAAAGATCGGGCATCCCTAGTTGAAATGAAGATTATATTTATAAATCTGTTCCAACAATGTTGCTAAGTTTATTCTACACGTGGCTATCTGTAATTTGCGTTATGTTTTTGTTACATTTAAGTACATGCTTTTTACAAAGCTTTTGATCCATCTATGAATTAAATATAATAAAATAAAATAAAAATGAAGACAAACAGATAGAGGTCAAAGATAGCCCGCAATAATAATCGGTTTGATTGATTATTTTGCTTCGGCGCGTGCTTTGTGACTTGATGAATGATGATGCAGGTACTATAATGTATAGTACGATTAAAACGTATGGCGTCTGTGAACACAAAGCGAATCGTTAAGCCGGAAACATACTATCGGACGCGGCTTACGGACGCGACTGACAGCCGCGACTGATAGGTATCTAGACTATGAAAGTACACTGAACCGTGCACACTGTCGGACATAAGTCGCGGACGTCACCTTTGGACGACCTTGAGCGTTCGGATGTCCGAGAGCGATCTGGCGCGCCGGATGTTTTAAGACTGTGCACACTGCTAAGTCGCGGCTGTCAGTCGCGTCCGTCAGCTGTCAGTGAGAGTGAGAATTAGGGTGTTTTGCGCGGCTTGTAGTTAACTTCACAGAATGCATTCAGTTTGATTGTGAAGATCACACTTGACACGCGGTGGTGACAACACTGGTGGTATTGCAGATGTGACGAATGGCGTGTCGAAGGAGCGCAGCTGCTCGCTGGTGCGCGGTGCGCTGGTGGCGCCGCCCGCGGCCGTGCTTGAGGGCGGCGGGCTACGCGCGCTGTGCGAGGCGCTCGTGCGCGTCGCCACGGCCGCGCCCAGCACCAGACACGCCATGCCCGCGCCCACCGCGCCCAAGGTCAGCCATCCTGCCCTCCCCTCCTTAAAGACACAGCTGCTCGCTACCGTTATTTGATCTCCGCTCCAATATGCATCCCCTACATTCCGTCTCATACGTCTGAACATGAAGGATCGAATTTCGAGAGTTCACCGCTGATCTAATTGTGGTTGTGGTAATGTCAGGTCAAGCCAAGGTCGATATTATAATCGTAGCCTACAGAATAATGATGTTGCACTACGTTGTTGTACTGTTGTATCAACGGTTGCACTGAATTTTGTTTTACGTAATTTGCGAGTTGATGCTGACCTGCTAACCCTTCACTGTACCTTTTATGACAGTTTGAGTGCAGAAGTTAATGAAAGCTTCAGCATCTGTAGACTTCTCTATCTCACAGCTGTGTATAGGTATAAACTCTTACAATGCTATTGGTCTCAGTCATGTACCATATTTATAATTGTTTAACTAGCGATTGTGATAAAATAATTTAAAAAAAAAAGTGCACCCGTTTTGCTGCCGGACGCCTGTCGCGCGTCGCTTAGCTGAGCTTGATTTGTCTTAAAGCGCTTGAAGCCTAGCCTGTATACAATTTAAAGATATTCTTCCTTCTCGTCACACTATTCGATAAAATACTGTGTCGGTATCAAATCTCGCGCTCTTTATTTATTAGTGAATACATTTTCTTCACACCTGCGCAATAGTATGTAAAGTAAACAGAGAAATCCTACAGAAACACGGAAACCTTAGCACGTCTTGCCCTATAATCGTTTCCACGCCGTCGGTTAACACCAAGCGCGGCGGATTACTTGCCTAGGTTATTGTATGAAAAGCAGCTCAGTGCTCACACCGCACGTTGAGGCCCACGTGAGCGATGCAGTAATATCACAGAATAGACTACTAAATACAACGACCGGACAACATCACACACAAAAAACATATCTAAGACTATGGCAAAGTGTCGCGAATGGCTAAATGAGGAAAGAGTATCGGATACCGGTGAAAACTGCATTCGTGTGTCATCGTCTGCCGTCTAAATGGTTTTTGGCTGCATCACAGACTAGGTATATCTTATGAAATTTAGTGTCAGGAAAAAATGTACCCATTGTTTTACCCACCGAATGTGATATTGTCTAACGAGTGTTTATATTGTATCAGCCTTTTTAATAGTCCACTGCAGGCTTTAGGCCTAACCACGAAGGGTGATTGGGCCATATCCACCACGCTGGCCCAGTTCGGGTTGGTGGATTCGCATACACCATCGAATTTCTTCTACGGACGTATGCAGGTTGCCTCACGATGTTTTCCTTCACCGAAAAGCCAGTGGTGTGAAATTCCGTACATAAATTCCAAAGAACTCATTGGTACGGGACCGGGATTTGAACCCACGACCTCACGATTGCAAGGCGGGTGTCACTACCTCTAGGCCACCACGGCTTATTGTATTGTTTATATTGTAGTAGTTTAATTTGTAAAGTTCGCACGTACAAATAAAATAAATAAAAATAAACTAGAATTGTGACTGAAGGAGGAAGGAGGATAAATCCAAAGTATTTAAAGACCGAAAAGCGCGAAAGCAATGGAAATTGGTGCGGAATATTTTGAGCTATTAGGAATTTAAAAATTGTGGCACTTATCATTATTCATTGAGCAACAGTATGTATGCCATTGTGTAAATTATGCAAAATATTACTTAGGCAAACATGCAACCGTGACCTACCTATACAATAATACATACTCTAACTAAACTTTTTATTAAGGTGTAGATGTATTATAATAATTATATAGATCGTAGCGCCAAAGTTTGTCCATGGAAGTAATTACGTACTTTTTGCATCCGCAAACTCCTTCAAATTACTGTCATTTAAGACCTCAAATTATAGCGGGTGTTTTTCGAACTACTTAATAATAAATTTATTACTGTGTCGAGATGCTTGAGAGGAGGAGAGTGAGATAATAAAATCGGCCAAGTACGAGTCGTACTCGCGCACGAAGGGTTCCGTACTGTATGGGAGCCCCCCTGAAATATTTATTATTGAAGCAAATATACAACTAAATATTCTGTGAATTTTTCAAGCATCTACCTATTACCAATATTAATATTGAGCGAAAAACGGAAAAATAATCAAGTTTGTTGTATGGGAGCCCCCTTAAATATATTTTTATTCTATTTTTAGGGTTCCGTACCCCAAAAGGAAAAAACGGAACCCTTATAGGATCACTTTGTTGTCCGTCTGTCCGTCTGTGTGTATGTCAAGACTCTTTATCTCAGGAACGCGTGAAGATATCGAGTTGAAATTTAAACTGTATACGTATATTTATAATATCTTGCAGTTGTGTAAAAGAAAAAATTCTCAGTTACCGTATAAAAAAGTTAGAGCCGTTTATGTCGTAAAAAAACCGCATATTTCGACACTCACAAAAATCAAAACCTACAGGGTACTTGCCGTTGACATAGAACTATGAAATTTGGCGAGAAGCATTGTCTCAGAGTAAGTATATAGAAATAAATCTGAAAACTGTACATTTTTATGTAAATCACAAAAAATCAGGGCCTCAAAATTCACAAAATATGGGTTCAAAATTCAAAGTGAGTAAATCGTACCATTTATTTATTTATTAAGGTATCATATAAAAGAACTTCATTAGCACAGGCTAAAACAGGTTTTTAATTATTTTAAAAATGTTTAATTTTCGATGTATGACGAGAAAAGTGAAAAAAAAAACTTTTTTGTCGTGGGTTATAGTATAGAGATTATAACAACTTACTTCCCAATTTTGTGAAATTTTCTGTATTTGTACGGAACCCTCGGTGTGCGAGCCTGACTCGCTCTTGTCCGGTTTTTTTTAGTATTTGTTGTTATAACGGCAACAGAAATACATTATCTGTGAAAATTTCAGCTTTCTAGCTATAACTGTTCATGAGATACAGTCTGGTGACAGACAGACGGACAGAGAAGTCTTAGTAATAGGGCCCCGTTTTTACCCTTTGGGGTTTGGGGTCAGAGACTGTGTGTAAGATGTTCCTAAATTTATTTTATTTTATTTTTAGCCGTTATTGTCCCACTGCAGGGCAAAGGCCTAAATATTTAAGTTCCTAAATATTTATTATTATCATTTATTATTACTTGGACGAAAATTCTGAAGACACGAAAAGGACCCTAAGTAAAATAAGACTAGATGATGTCTGCGTGCGTATCCTTCAAAGATGTCCGAGTAACCGCTAGATATTAAATCAAAGATTAAAATGGGATTACTGCGAACCAATCCTTCCCTTATTATCTTAGCGATTTGCTCATTTAGTGTCACTCAAGTTTCGTAAAAAATGTTAATAGAGCAGCTCCAGTGCTAAGTAGGCAGTTTTATAAACCAGATTGAATCAGTTAGGTCTAGTGATTATTCTGTTGAATTTTAATGTCTCAAACTCAATTTTAAAATATGAATATGTTACTAGAGTCACTTTAAAACTTTTGCAAGATTAACCTTGTTCATAAATAGGTAATTATTTAAATTCTATCGTAATAACAATAAAAAAATCTTACAAGGCCAACGAGGCAGCGTACAGATTCTGTTGACTCATTTGCCGCTATTAGATGGTTGAAAACTTTTTTTTAAATCTACGCTTAACTTGTGGGCGAGAGACTGATTTAGGTTCGCACAGTCTGTTGCATGAATTTCGTTATAAAGTAGACACAGATAAATACAGAAATAGTATTTGATGTTATCTCATAACGAATCCGTTCATTGTTGCAATTTCAATCTTTCAAAATTACAAAATGTCCTCACTCTGCCACATGACTCTAGAAGACAGATATAAGTTTGTATAGAGTTGCTAAAGTTGGTATCAGATTATAGGCCTGAAAGCCTCCGACATGCCTAAGCGATAAAAATAACAGGGATCGGCAGGCTCAGCTGTAAATGCCACCCGCGGTCACCCATCCGAAGGCTGACTGCCGAACGTTGCTTAACTTCGGTGATCGCGAAACACCTAGTCAAACTCTAGATAGTGCATTTTAAAATGTACTCTTTATCAAACAACTTGTAACTTGTTTTAGGTCGAATCAAACTTATAATGCCGTCTGTGAAGTTAGCTATACTAAGCGCCACACACATCGGCGGATGAGATGTTAGCCGCAGATGACACTTCGCCGTGATTGGCTAATTATTGCGCATGTGTGCACAATTCCGACGACGCGTGCGTAGGGAGCGCGCGGGAGGCATGAGGTTGGCGGGCGTGTGTGCCCCGGCGTCTCGTCTCTCTGGCTCCCGCGTGTACCTATATTTCGGCTTTTGCGCAGCGTTCTGCGCATTACTTCCCATCCGCCGATTTGTATGGCGCTTAGTATACATGCTGTGCAAATCCCGACTCCTCGCCGCTGCTGACAAATGAATTTCCTAGTGCGCAATGGCTCGCCTCGTGTTCAGACGTCCTAAAGTTTGATTCGGGCTATAAGGTCATTGACAGTGGTCGTGAATGCGCGGATGTTGCGCAAACAACTGCTTTCTTCTCCCCACGTTACTTTTGTATAGGCTCATTGGACATCCCGAAATTATAATGTAACCATGTGATAGCCCGCGCCGGCCGACGTCTCGCCGTACCGGTTTCGGCCCCTCGCCTATTAGCCGCTACCTTAATCGGTTCCGATTTGGGGTACCGTGCTGGCCGCAGCATTCCATTAGAAACCCATCTACCATTAGACAACACAATGTATGTGTTGTTAATGTAAATGTAAATTCTAATTGATTAATATTATTTTATTAATACTGAATTTTTGATTTACAAATATTGTGTAACTCATAGAATTATACAATACAATACAATATATGTAACTTTATTGTACACCAGGAAAACAGCTTAAATAACAAAGTATACATTTTCTTAAAATTAGGTGGTACAACGGCGGCCTTATCGCCCTATGTGGTTGGTGGTTATTTGTGTAATGTCGACTTGTAAGATATTTAAATCGATTAATAAGACTATGGACATTTAATTTTATGCGTTTTTACGTTAGCAGGCAATTTATATAGGTATACAGAATTAATTAAATAATACTTTAACACTTTTTGGCATCATCTTCATTATTGTTGACAGCTTAGTTCGGGTCACTGCAAGACATAAGCTTGCTCCCTCTTTCGCCAATCTATCTTTTCTAGCGCCAGTTTCGTCCAGCTGTTACCGATGTGCTCTAGGATATCGACACTCTTAGCGCCTTTGAAGTATCTAAAACGTTTAGATTTTGTATAAATCACGCTTCTTCATTTAAAATTGTTATCTCATGGCTTGTAAAAATTAGTAGATAAACGGCATACTGAACCTTCAGTGTGTCAACATCCCACGCTTGCGCGCGAGCATTCCTAGCACCACGGAAATCATCGGACGAGTCTAGTCGAGCGCGAGGCTTTGAAATAAGATAGTCGAGCCATACGATATTTAAAAAAAATAGGTTTAATGATGTAAATAAACACACGTTTCGCGAACAAGTACTTTTTACTGGACTTTATTAATTTTCATCCAGTGGAAGTTGGACAGTGTTAACTTGTTTAGTGATATTATAAGTAATGAGTGCAGAGAAAGTGAGTGTTTTTGTATATTTTTTGGGTGTGTGGTGTTTTTGGTTGTGCAAGCGGAAATGTTTGACAGTATAAGGATATTATATTCGCGCTGTATGTGTTTTGGAATTTAGTTGGAGTAAGAAACAATGAAAATAAGTAAGAATTAGACGCTGGGATTATTTTACTAGTAAAATAAAATTATTCAAAATTTTAATCAGTACTAAAGTGTCTTATCTGTGTAAAAACAAGCCCTTTGAAATCAATTTGAATAACTATAATAATGTCGTAAAATCTTTATCATCTTATTATTTTCGGTATCAAGTTTGTCAATAAAAAATGTTTAGAAAACTAGATGGCAGCCAGGTCCGAGGTCTAGACAGGTCAACCTACGCAGATAAAAGTAACGCTAATCTGTCTGTTTATCAATTTTTACTTAGAAAAAATTATATTGCCTTTAAAATCTCACAGATTTAAATGTATCTTTGAATGTATGGACGTAGTTGCAAAACACACTTGTTGTAATAATGAATTTAGTTATCATGATATAACTGTAGGCACACAGTCAATTATAAATAATATATTGTACCAGCCTTTTTTTTTTTAGTAGTCCACTGCAGGACGTAGGCCTACCCACAAAGGGTGATTGGGCCATATCCACCACGCGGGCCCAGTGCGGGCATAATAATATATTAGTAAAGGTCAATGGCCTATCAAAGTGTTTTTTCTTATTAATGATACTTAAACGAACAAAACCTTTTGAATTAGTTTAAAAGTTAAAGTGCTAACTAGTAATCATAGTGCTATAGTGCTATTGCCGCGTATAAAGAAATCAATAACGTAGTGTCTTCGCCTTAATAGAGACAATAATAAATGTGTTGATGGTCACATTCTTAGTTGATTATACCTAGCAATTTAAGTTAAATTTATATTACTTATTAGCCCATAGCTAGATAGTATATTTTTAAGAAATGCTCGTAAAAAAAATATTAATGATACAATCTGATAAGTCAATTGTTAGCATTAGTTCAAAATAAAAAACCTATCGTTTTTGTTCCACAAATATAAATGATGTCTTGGCATAGCTGCATATCCAAAAACCGTTTGTACTATTAACTATACATATAAAAATAATATTTCAATTAATACATTGAACTTTAATACTTCTAAGTCGCAGAATATACACGTGCAGGATGTAAATCTTATCACCGTATAGAATAACATTGTACGCATTATTATGACCAACTTTTACACTAGGACAAACCCCGAAATACCCAACGAAAAAATTGTTGTTGAATCGACAGAATGTATGGACATTCTGTCGAGGGTTGATGATTTTTTCTATGGAACAGCTTATATGTTTTCCGCGATTTTCGGGTTGGTCCCTTAGTAAACGTTGGTCATAACGATGATTACAACGATATTCTAGAATATCGAAGACTCACGCCCCGTATTTACTAAAATTACGAAGACACATTTCGGGCCACTTCTCTAACATAGTTATTTACTAAACCTAAGTCATAAAACATTTCTAAAAGTATATAACTTTTAACTCTTGCGCAAATTCGTGACAAGTCAATGGAGTAGCAAGGACTGCCTTACATAATTATGGCTTAAGCTTATTATTGGCGCTAAGTTACGAGATCAGTGTGTCTGTGGTAGTAACATGGTATGGCTTCCAGTTTATTGATCAAGATATGCCAGCACACCGACCTTCGTAGGCCTGCTCACCAAATCTACTACAACCAGTTTTGTGACCGCGCGGTTTTCGTCACGCCCGACTTGCCAAAAATATGACCTATTCATATTCATTAGCCATATGGTTAAAGCCCTTGAAGTTAGTTTATATGACAGCTAATACTTTTTTTTGTAGATTGCTATAGAACATTTTAAGGCGAGGCTGTCGATAATTTATTTTGGAAACTGAATATTAATTTATTATTATGCGATAACGCTGATCTCTATCTTTAATTTAATGTTAAATTTCTCGTATAAAAATAGTAAAAATTCATAAAATTACGTCTAACTTTATAATAAAAGTTTTTAAATTTGACTTCGTGATGAACCTTTCCGCCTTTTTAAGATCACAGCGTTACTTCGGAGAAGTTAGTCCCTGGTTTGTCTTCTACATGTTCATTTTCGAATCCACATTCTGGTTTAAGATATTTATTTTCTCAAAGAATTACCAAAAAATTACTCATGAGAGAAAATACCTACGTGCTAGATTAGTGTTAGATAAAATAGCAAGTGCAAATACAACTTATTATTTTACATACAGGCTAAACTATTTTTTTTTAACTAAAACACCGACTCACGAAACGTCAAAGTACCGACTTAACAATAATATTTTATTTAGGCATGAATAGTTACTTAATAAACATTCGTCATACGAACACCCAGAATGTGGAACGCTTTGCCTGAGTCTGTTTTCCCGCTTTACAACGCGGGTATCTTCGAATCCCGACTAAACAGTATCTTCAAGGTAAGCGTGCTACACCCTGGCCGCATAATTATCTGCTTAATACGTAGTCAAATGCAAACCTATCCAAAAAAAATGTCAAAGAAAGAAAAAAACACAACACGTCGGCTAACTACTCCGAATTAAGGGGTCCAAACTCGTGGTTACACCGCTTTGTTACACCAGTGTGACTACGAGGAAACTTTTTTCCTCTTGGTTACACCGACTGGTGTAACCACGAGTAAACTAATAAAACGTAGGACTCGTAGTCACACTGCTAGTGTAGGGAAATAAAAAATCTGTAGGTACTATATAAGATATAAGATTGACCTTGTAAACCAAAAAATGGAAAATGGGTACCAATACCATAGGTTTGTACCGTTTTAATTCTGGTTAGTATTCAATCGGTTTGGATGTAGGATTCGGTTTATACTTACATGTAGGTAAGTCTACCCTTTAAGTAAGTAAGTTCGTATAAGCCACCCGGCTTATACGAACTTACTAGCTAGCCCTGGTGTCGGAGTTTTTAGGCCGCCTGAAGGCCTCTGACATGGCTAAACGGTTAAAACAACCGGGACTTATAATTTAACGTGTCATCCGAGCCACGGTAGCGCTCAGTTGGAAAATGCCACCCGCGGTCACCCATCCAAATACTGACCGAGCGGAACGTTGCTTAGTTACAGTCTACCCTTTATACTACGGACATAGCAGTAAAATATTTTTAAATAACAATATCCAACATTTTATCGATTCGTTCAATGGCGTTTCGTTTATATAGCTGTCATCTGAAATGTGTATATTTATGAAATAGATCTTGTTGAGCTCTATCACTTTTGTGAAGACAGCAATGATCTAAAATCCATAGTTACGGAGATAAACAACTTCAAAGTTTGACAGCTGTCATCCGAAATGTAGATCTTGTTGAGCTCTATCACTTTTGTAAAGACAGCAATGGTCTAAAAACGATAGTTACAGAGATAAACAACTTTAAAGTTTGACAGCTGTCATGCTACTTTAGTATGAATTCTAGAATATGACAGCTGTCACTTTGACACATGTCATTTTTGAAACGTAAAATTATAATTATTTTTACCATTTGTTGTTTCATTTGGTTTTCTTTGAAAAGGAGCTAAAACACTAAAAAATACTTTACGACTTTGTTATACATAGTGGATATATTTTATTTTCCATGACATTACTAAATAGTTTGAAACAACATATCTTGACCTCAATCATATTTTCAACTATCCCGCACATCACTACTTACCTAATATTTAGTCAAGCACGATCCTTTTAGAGTAGTGTAACCACGAGGAAAAAAGTTTCCTCGTAGTCACACTGGTGTAACAAAGCGGTGTAACCACGAGTCTGGACCCGAATTAAGTAGCTCTAAGGCCCAAGTTCACCAACCCTTGTTTAAGTTTTAGTATTTAATCGACGGTTTGAGATTTAACCAACGCGAACGGTTGATATATTAAACATCTGTTGGTGAACTAGGGTCCAAAACCCGAGTTTAATCGTTGTTTAAATACAGTAATCACACGTTTAATTTAATCAAGCGTTGGTGAACTTGGGTCTAACTCAGTTAGAGAGAATTTATACTTATCCGATGTGGGCTGTTGATGACGAAATTGACTTATCATGTGGGCCGAGTGTCAGCTTTTAGACAGTTTGTTTTTGTGTCTTCTGTTGTTCACTTCTAGTTATAGTCGTCTCGGTAATAGTATTCACAGCCTGCATCATAGTCTCCACAGATGTAAATTACTCAATAAAATGATGAAAGAAAAGACAGCATGGTAGATATGGTTGGTTCAACAGGTTTTTGAGGCTAATACGCAAACCGTAAACTTATTTTTCGCCAATTTTATTTCTCCTCAGAGCCCTAGGGTTCCGCAAAGCTTCTGTGGGGGATCGAATATAAGTACTGACATTAATGAAAAAAAAATCTTCATAAATCTTCTAGCTATTTAGAAATTGAAGAATTTCGGAAAAAGCGCACATTAAGTGAGATAACTTAATGTGCGCTTTTTCCGAAACATGACTTTCCGAAGAACAGAGTAGATACAAAAATTGTTTTTGTTTATTTTTGTTCCGTAAATAATATATGACTTGACTCATTCGAGAGGGGTTGGCAAGAAGTTGCGATGGATCGAGACTCATGGAAGGAAATGGTGGAGACCTTTGCCCAGGAGTGGGACAGTATAGGTTAATAAAAAAAAACCGGACAAGTGCGAGTCAGGCTCACACATCGAGGGTTCCGTACAAACACGTTGTTTAAATAATTAAAAACCTGTTTTAGCATGTGCTTTTATATTCGATTTACTCGCTTTGAATTTTGAACCCATATTTTGTGAATTTTGAGGCCCTATTTTGTTGTGATTTAAATGAAAATGTACAGTTTTCAGATTTATTCCTATATATGTACTCTGAGACAATGCTCCTCGCCAAATTTCATAGTTCTATGTTTACGGGAAGTACCCTGTAGGTTTTGATTTTTGTGAGTGCGAAATATGCAGTTTTTTACGACATAAACGGCTCAAACTTTTTTAAACGATATCTGAGAAGTTTTTCTTTTACACAACTTCAAAAGTTTATCGATATATGTATACAGTTTAAATTTCAACTCGATATCTTTACGCGTTCCCGATATAAAGAGTCTTGACATACACACAGACGGACAGATGGACAACAAAGTGATCCTATAAGGGTTCCGTGTTTTCCTTTTGAGGTACGCAACCCTAAAAATATGCATAAGAGTTTAAGATTTGTAAGGTTTTAGGGGGTTACTTATCTCTGAATCTACTGAACCGATTTTGAAAACTATTTTAACAATAGAAAGCCACATGATTTGTTAGTGTCACAGGCTACAAAGTAAGCGCGGGAAAAGCCGCTAGCAAATGATAGATAAATAGATTTATCAATTCTTTATTGTACACACCAGAACTTTAACTAGGAAAACAAGTTTAGTGGATCTTAAGGTAGTGTAACAACCGGCGGCCTTATCGCTAAAAAGCAATTTCTTCCAAGCAACCGTTCTAATGCTATATAGTCATAAACAAGTGTGGTCTGCTACTTGTAGCTTCAGTAATGGGAGTGTGTGGTGCAGGTGCCGCCGCTGCTGTGTCCGTCCAACGGCAGCTCGGCCGAGGGCTCGTCGAGCGAGGAGAGCGCGGCCGCGGTGTATGCCTCCGAGCACAGCGACGCGCCGCAGGCGGGGCCCGACGAGGGCTATGAGGTACGTTTCTTTTACTTCTTTATGAGCTGTACTGGATTTGATCAGCGTTTCAGGGATAGCACGCGGCGGCGGCGTACTTGCGTGTTTCCATCGTTGTCTCATCGCATATCAAAACGCCAGCTTATTTATTTATTTCAAACCTTGCAATAAAGGTGACGAGTGGCATATTATTCAGAGAAAAATCGAACCAAGATGATATATACATCGTTTGAAAGCTTGTTATATGGGCTTCCTAAAAATATTTAATTTAGATTATTTCACCCCTCCGATTTTTTTTTAAATACGACAAATAAATTGTATGATAAATAACAATACAGCTTATTATTTTTTTCTAGTTTAGCAATAATAAAGTTCTTCTATAGTTATTTTACTTGCATTTGTAGCTGATTCTTCCACATTCATGTCTTAATTTGCTAAAATTAAAAATTATAACCTACCAGTGTGACCAGTTAGTAGGTACAATGTGACAAAAAATCACTTAAACAGTGTGTCTAATTGGTAAAAATGCTTTTATTTAACAATTTGGAGGTTATTTAATCAGGGCTGCTAGAGCTTTTATAAATATGTAAAAATTGGCTCACTTAGCACTAGTTACATATTAAACCCTGTAAGGGCGTCGCAAGTATAATTATTATACAGTTAATGAGTTTTACACTTACAGAAACTATAAAACAAAAAGGAACTAATGAGACTTAGCAGACTATAAACTCTATAAAGCTTATCAAATGAGCGTGGATGGAAGTAAACATGTCACACTATTAGATTGACTAAGTCGGCCTAGTTCTGATGGTTGTCCTTATCGAAGGATTTAAAGGACCGCCTGAAACTTTGCAAGGAATCAATTTGTCTGTTTACTTTCAGGCTGATGTGGAAATAGGCAAATTCGATCTCCTGCCCTCGTTAAAAAACAGAAAAATATCTTCCACAATGTCTTCCATCACTGCTACCAGTAAGTTGGTCTATTTTATATTTTTTCTATGTGATCTTTTGCTTGTAATTTTTTTTAAACTTTTATCATGACTGTATCGGGTTGTGACCATTCTTGTTTCAATTATAGTATCAACACCGATTACCTACATACTAAGGATAAATGAATTGAATCTTTATCATCAAGACATATCACTGTTACACAATACTATTAATTAAAATATAATAAGGGCACCTTCCTTCAAACTAGCTTATAAATAAATTAGTTGAGTCCCTAAAGGTCCCCACTAGCTCCATTGCCGCGCTGAATGGCAATGACCAACCTGTGCACCAGAAAACAACCGGAGCGGGAGTCACCGTTTCTTTCTCTGATCTGTTGCCCAATTTCCCGAATCAGCTTTTTGCAAATATATTATTATGTGTTATACAGTAAACAGTGGGCAGGCCCGGGCACAGACAGTGACCGCCGAGTGCGGCGAGTACAGCCGGCGCGGCGAGCTGGCGCACCCGGAGCTGTGCATCATCGTCGTCGACATACTCACGCATCTCATCGACAAGTTAGTGTTACATTATGATTAGCTGACCCGGCATGCCGTATGAATGCTTCAAAATCATTCCAAAAAAAATTCAAAAGAACTGCATTTACAGCTGTTGTGGCCTTGGTCTAAACATGCGATTCGCATTACCTTCAAAGAGCGGTTTCATCAAGCACGTGTTGGCTACTTTTGTTGGCAACATGTGTTATTGAGATGTAATATATATCGTCAGGTTGTTGAAGTCGAAGCGCGAGAGCGGCGCCGCGGCCGCCAACATGGAGCGCGTGGGCGCGACGCTGGCACGCGCGTGCTGCGCGCGGCTCGCGGGCGCTTTGGCCGCCGGCCGCCCGCCGCCGCGCCTGCTGCTGCGCCTGCTGGCCGGCGCGGGGCCCGACGCTGCGGGGGCCACCGCGCCCGCCGCCACGCTGCTCACCTACAAGGATGACCAGCTGGAAGGTAACAACAGTGGTCCATGTCAGAGGAGACCCTGACAAACATACAAATAAACAACATTGTCTTAGTCTTAGTTAGTATGTCGCTACGCCTGAAAGCCCGAAACCTCTAGTGCCGGGGAGACCGCGCCCTCTGCTACTCTACCTATAAGGATGACCAGTTCGACGGCAACTAAACAAACTACTTAAATTGAGGTCATGCGTGCTGCTGCCGCCTCAATGTCCAAATATAAACACAGCCAACTAAGATAACGAATGATGCAAGTCAGAGGTGACACTGGTCACTGTTCCTGCCGTGGCCGTAAAAGGACTCCAAAGTGGACGATAACTTGACGTACACGTTGCTAGACTAAAGTTTAAAGGGCATCGTGTCGGGAAAGGTACGAGTACATCCATCGTCACCTTACAGCTAGCTACAATGTTAATCTTTGAGATCATACAAAGTATCCGTTTGTTTGTCAGACCTGCAGCGCAGCATCCTGGAGCTGGTGCACGTGCTGGCGTCGCAGAGCGTGGAGGCGTGCGAGCTGGCGGCCTTCCTCAAGCTGTTCATGGCGGAGGCGCCGCCGCTGGCGCTGCTGCTGGCCGCGCTGCAGCGCCTGGCCGCCGCCGCCTGCCACCACACGCCCGACTGCATCCTCACCTTCCCGGTGGACCTGGACCACACAGGTGAGCTCTCACGACCACACGATGAGCCGATGACACTCAAATGACTTGTTGACGTTAAGCCCTCCAACTGGTTGCTTCTTAGCAAGATCCCACTTGGTTATGAGTAATATTTTTAGATGCATTTTTGAAGCGAAACGTCTTTAAAATCTCAGAGACTACCAAGTCAGAAAAACGAATTGCAACGAAAACTGTATATCATCATATAATGACTATAAAAGTATTCAGCTCCCTGTTATGACTTTGAATTTGGGGCGGGGCGGGGGGTGCAGCGGGACAGGAGGACTGCACTTAGTGTACTTGTTGTTTAAACAATACCTAGTCAGGTCATAAATTCTGTCACATGTTTAATATAAAATAATTGAAACAAGTTTATTCATTATGTAACCATTTATATACCAAAATGAACTTAACAAAACATAGATTCTTATGACAATAAAGTTTATTCAAAATGACCTCCGTGATTTTCAATACAGGCCTTCAATCTGCGCGGCCAGTCGTCTATCGCAGCACGAACGAGGTCCATGTCAATATCGGCGGCTGCCTTAATCAAGGATGTCTCGAGTGACTCCAAATCTTGTAATCTAACAGACTCAAATCTGGACTGGAGGTGGGCCAGTCTTCGTGCCGGATGAAGTCGATTTCACGCGCCGCCAGCCAGTCTTGTGTGCTCTTCGCTCTATGAGCTGGCGCCGAATCTTGTTGGAATACCCAGTGCCTGTTATTGAACATGGTATGAGAAACAGGTTCCACAAGGTTCGTCAGGACTGTATTTTGATACACAACTGCATTCGTTTTTACACCTTTCTCACATAAATGTACATCTGTTAAGCTCCAATAAGAAACTCCCAACCATACCATGAATGAGGGTGGAAAATGACCTCGTTGGACACGCGGAATACGGTTGCTCGCTTCTTCACTACTGTGTGCGTACACCTTATCATTTTGTTTGTTGTAGCTGTCTTCTACGGTAAAAATTTTTTCATCCGAAATAGAATTTCACGATATTTTTTTCCCGCGTACCGCTTCAACAAAGCGCGGCATCTCTTCAGTCTCAGGTCCATTAGACGAGCATTTAAACGATGTCCTGTTTTCTTCGATATGCCCGAAGCCCTAAGTCTTCATTTAACACCCTTTTCATCGTGGTTCTGCTTAACCCCATCTGCACGGGAAGCATGGCAAAGGGACAAATAGTCTTTCCACCATGATATCCCCGCGAAGAGGAAATAAAGTATGGATTGACAGTGACAACTGACATTTTAAAGTGGATAAAATGGTTTTCTCCCTTTGCCGTGCTACCCATGCTGAAGGGCCAACAGTTTCTGCTTACGTTTGGGATTTCTTTGAATTCGCGCCTTCACAGCTTTTATCACTGCTGGAGTCCTAACAGACCGAGGGCGACCACTTCTTGACCTGTCATCTACACTAGAGTCTTCATTGTATCGTTTGATGGTACGATAAACGAATCTTTTGGTTACATTCAAATTTTTCAGTATGTCAAAAATTTAATTGGCGTGTAATCGCAACGATGCAACGCAATAACTGCAACACGATCTTCTTTAAGCGTCCACTCCATATTTAAAAGTGAGTAAAATTCTAAAAAGCATACATTTTTATTTTCATGAACAATTCGAATTTAGTAAACTTTTTCATGGCCAGCATTTTAAAAGAAAAGTTTTTACTGTGTGACAATACTTATGACCTGACTAGGTATATATCTATAGATAAAAATAACCAAAAATTGTAAAAAAGATATAAGACAATTCAATATGTCGGCATCAGCCCGCGCAACAGCCAGTAAGAAATGTACATCACGGCTATCATCGGAAAGAGGGGATTATGGGCGACGTGTGGGTATCCCAGTGTTCGGTTCTGAGCACTCGAAGCGTTCTCGGGTGCGTCTCAAAGTTCTCAATCCGCCCAAAATGCCGGGCGTAGTGCCCATCTATAAAAGTTACTCGCAGACATAGACATCTCACGTCAAAACCCATCGGCCGTGGCCGTGTGATCCAATGTAGGCTACCAATTTTTTTCTGTTACCTATGAACATACAATTATAACTTTTTTAAATATTGAGGCTATTTTGCACCTGCGCCACATGTTCATTAACATGAAGGTGTGATGTGATCGCTTGTTGCAGACAGCGTGGCGCCACTGGCGGATGACTTCGTCCACCTGACGGTGAATGGCGTGTCCTCGCAGAGCCACGTGGCCGAGAGCAGCGCGCTCAAACTACACCAGGCGCACCTCAGGGCCGGTCGGTTACCCCTCCATTGGCTACCTACATTTTGATCATGGAAATTCGTACATTTTAATAAAGTTAAAAACAATCGCGTTAATAACATCTTTGTTATATTCTAATTAAAATGAGCAACCTACATCTAGTATTATGATAACTATAGCAGCACATCGACTCATTTTGTGTTGCATTAAACATGTTTTGACAAAATCTACTTTAAATGCCATCTTTTGCAGACATCGAAACGGACTTACTTTCTTGTTCCTCCAGTAAAACTTTCTTTCATTTCTCTCAGGTCACAGACGTTATATTGATGAGATATGTTCTGTGTGTAGGTATATCTAGCGTATGGAGCGTGGGAGCGGCGCGGTGCGGCGTCGAGGGCGCGGGCTGGGCGCCCTGGCTCGCGGGCTTCTCGCTCGTGCTGTGGCTGCACGTGCAGGCGACCACACAAGGTACATTTACATTTTGTCGATTTCGTTTCTCAGTTTTGAATAAGTTGTACAATTTGTTTACCCTGTATGCCTTATCGGTTAAGCCGCCTCGAAAAGCATTGAAGTTAACGCAGAACAGTAGATGACTTGACATTTATTTCCAGAAACACCAGAAAGCCCGAACGGCGACACATCAGATGCGGAGTCGGAGGACAAGTCCGCGAGCAAATCTGCGAGCAAGTCCGCGAGCCGCGAGCCGCGCGCCGAGCTCGCGCACGTGGTGTCGCTCGGACACGACTCGCTCATGTTCGAGATGTGGCTCGATACTCACACAGGTAAATAACAAACATTCAAATATTGTATAATGTCCATGGCTTCAAACTAATATGTCCTCTTGAAAAGCTCATTCAAACATAATCTGTCCCCTAGAACATTAATAAAGTAGTGAAGCACCACCACTGAATTTCGATAGACGAGGCGCTCTTTCCTTAGTAGGTATTTAATTCCCAAAGGTGTCGTCCACAAGTGGTATATCATTCAGAGAAAAATCGAACCAAGATGATATATACATCATTTGAAAGCTTGATTTATGGGCTTCTCAAAAATATAAAATTTAGATTTTTATCCCTCCATTTTTTTAAATGTGATAAATAAAAATACAGCTTTGTATTTTTTCTGGTTTAGCAATAATAAAATGCTTCTATCGTTGTTTTAGCTTGCATTCGTAGCTGATTCTTCCACATTCATGTCTTAATTTGCTAAAATTAAAAATCATAGACTACCAGTGTGACCAGTTAGTAGGTATAATGTGACAAAAACACATTAAAAACTGTGTCTAATTGGTAAAAATGCTTCCATTTAACAATAATGGCGGTTACTTAATCTGGTTTGCTAGAGATAAACTACCTTTTAAGCCGAATATATTTATTTATGCTAATAGATTCAAAATTATTTTTTAAAAAAACAGAGGGCTCTCTGTTTATTTTAACTAATGTAATCGACTCAGAAAAATATGAACTTTCTAGAAATGTAACGAGTGTTGTGGTTAGAAGTTTTGATTATTATTATACCAGCCTCCATACATTTTGTGGACATGTCCTTTAGCCGTCAGAGTTGAGTGGCGCGGAGTGTACGACCGTATGGTTGCCTTCCCCAGGGGTGTTCACGTTCCGGCTGACGCGGCCGGAAGCGGGCTGTAACCGCGTGCTGAGCTCGGCGAGGTGCGCGAGCGGCGTGACGTCACGCCGCTGGGCGTGCGTCGCGCTCAACGTGCGCGAGCGGCTGCTCAAGCGGCACATGTATATACAGGTACAGATAAATAGTGTAGCTCTATTTATCTGTCTCTTCTTCATCCCTTAGTTCCCCCACCTAGAATTAGAAAATGCACAAAACACCCCAAGCGGGACGTCAGTGCAGGACTCATCGCCCCCACCTAGAATCCCTTACAGTCCATCAAATCTAAGAGGTACCGTTTGACGTTTCATATTTTTTCATCCCATCCCTATCATTCAATTGTCAGAACTGTCAAACGGTACTTCTTAGATTTGACGGACTGCGTCAAATCTAAGAAGTACCGTTTGACAGTTCTGACAATTGAATGATAGGGATGGGATGAAAAAATATGAAACGTCAAACGGTACCTCTTAGATTTGATGGACTGTAGTTCCACTCTATCGCCAAAGTCATGTTTTAGATTGCGAGCTGAATGATATATTTCGATTTTATTATATACTATTGTCATGATATGATGCTTAGATAGGTCTTGTCTATGATGTCGATTCATGACTAAAACTAAAAACAAAAATATTGTTTATTGTATTGATGTGTTTTGTCGCAGGTGACCATGTTCGTCGACGGGTACGAATGCGAGACAGTGTCACTGCCCATCCAAGGTAAGTTTCATTCCTTATTAACTATACCTTTATTTTGTACTAGTTTATACCCGCGTCTTCGCCCGCATGATATTTTGATTTTTGACGCAATATCATTATAATTTATAGCTTATGTGTTATTCTGATATATAAGCTATATTATTGCAAAGTTTCATCTCAATACTTTCAGTAGTTTTTGCGTGAAAGAGTAACAAACATCCGTTCATCCATCCATCCTCACAAACTTTCGCGTTTATAATATTAGTAGGATAGGATTAATTTTTGGAATTATTTTTTTCATATTGGTGTAAATTGTTCATGCTGTTGTAACGGCGTGACGTTACAAAATAGAAATGTCATTACAATGATGCCATAAAGTTATGGATATAATCATATTTGTTTTTAGAATATTCGCTCATCGATTGTTCAAGCTCGACTTCCTTAAAATAACGTGAGTGTGTCCGTGCAGGTATCCTGGTGCGCAAGATCATCCCGACCCACCTAGTGGTGGGGCACGCGCGCAGCCCGGGCGCGCCGGTGGGCGCTTACCACCTGGCCGCGTGTAGCGTGTACCGCGCGCCGCTGCTCAACACGTACTACGCCATGCACATCGCAGCTCATGGACCGGACTCTTCCTGCATGGTAAGTAGTTTGCCTCTTAGCAAGGTACTGCTGCTCTGTGAGTGACGAGAAGAGATTCTACAATCGGTTGATTTTTGTATTGCCATCTTAATGCTCATTAGGCGGTCAGATCGTCAGAAATTCTTCCATGATATATCATGGAAATGGCATGGCAATTGCACGCACTAGGCGATCAGCGACCAACAGCTACGTACTGGCTGAAAGACATCTTCACAGCTATAGTCTTCCCAAACTGAGTTTGGTATAATGTCCAACACTCCTGGAACTGTATCCAATGACTTCAAGATGCCATTCCTATTTAGTATACAGGTTTTTTTTTAAATCTGCTTATTCTGTACTAAAGCGAAAGGGAGTGATTAGGGCCATCATTACAAATAACTTTTACTATGGGGCTATCTTAAAATTCAAGAATCTTCTGGATAAGCATTTTTACGGACTTTTGATCACATCACTATCAAAGACCTAGTCTAAGCATTGGACACTCTTGGTAATGAAATTCTAGGTAACAAGTTTTCATTTGTAAAGTTATAATCATCATTCGTCCTTGATAACCTATTGCTAGACATAGGCCTTCTTTTGTTAATGCCATTAATTTCTTCCTGCCTATTGCTTGTTTGATGTCTCGCCCCGACATGTAAAGTTCTGCATCAAAACAGAAAAGAGTTTATATTTATATAAAAGAAAATATAGGTAAATTGAAGCAAAAACGTTTTATTGACAGGTACGATGCGAGGCGCCGAATTACGCGTCGCTACTGACGCCCAACATTCTCGACATGAACATAGATTGGGATCAGGTAACTTTAGATTTTTCTAAAAATATTTAATGTTTATTAAATACGAGTTGTGTGTGCTGCCAAATAGAGCTGAATCTAACACTTTTGGAAGTCAGTGTTGCTGATTGGTCGTTTAAAACAATCATACATTTCGTCTGTTCTGCTATTAGAGCAAGCTTCCTTGTTGTAACGTTCACTTCATGTTCGTAATGTGATGGGCGCAGGTGTACGAGATATCGAGTTCATCGCTGCGCGAGCTGCACGAGAGCTTGCTGCTGACGTTCTCAGCCAGCGCGCCCAGCTTGGTGAACCTGTACCACCACACCGCGCCTTTACCGCCTGGTGAGTGCTGTCCCTAAACTTGACCACATTCCTCCGTTGTGCCTGCCTCGGTGGTTGCCATTGCCACGTTCCGTGCCCACTTCTCCTAAAATGTAGCTACACTGCATACAGCTACCGACAATCGACTAATCGACCCGTGTCCCCTCTTACATTACGGGTCGATTTTAGTCACCAGCCGCATACCTAAACGTGACCTCCTCCCCTTGAACGGATCACGAGAGCGTACAGAAGCTTGGAATGGTTTAGCTTGAAGACTAATCTGACTATCTTGCCGCAAATATGGTTGGTGAATAAGGCAAGAGATTTATGCCCTGTCCAGTGAGCCAACAAACTGTCCATAACCTTGTTGATAAGAAGGGTTATAAAGTGTTGTTGTGAATGTGTGCAGTGTTCTCGGGTCGCGTGTCGGCGCCGGGCGTGATGGGCGGCGCGGCGCTGGGCGGCGGCGGCGCGCCCATCCCGGAGACACTGTGGGTGCGGTGGGCGGGCGCGCCGCTCGCGCACCGCCACCGCGGCCTCGCGCCCGCGCTCTGCCTGCTGCAGGGCGGCGACCAGCTGCTGCTGCTGCTGGCCAGGGTGAGCGCGCACGAACCACTCCCGCCACATACACACTCGCTACACATCAGTCCTGCTCGTACGAACAAGCAGACTGCGCGCCGCGATACACCGACTACGGGAATCGTTCTAACAGTTTAGACAGTGTTTAGAAATGGCGATTTACGCTCGTTTGCACTTCTGCGATTGTCACATTATATGAAATTCAATAATACTTTCGTCCAGACGCTAACGCGTGACTTATCTATCACACCTAGTTCGTGCGTGAAATATGTGAAATTCGCGGGACTCCCGACTTTCGTGTAAAACGCATTGTACACAACCGACTCGCGCAATTACCTGTAAACCGCCTTTTCTAAACGGACTAAATTAGGCTCAATCACTCACTGAGCCTTCATAACCATGAATCTATAAGCTATGTACATAATATATACCAGAGCATGACGGCGGCATTTTTAACTTTAGTTAAATTTCGTCTAAGTATCGAGTATAAGGGCAATTGCGAGTTTAAAGAGTTTATTAAAATAGAATCTGTGTGGCAGGTGGTGGAGCTGGAGGGCAGCGCCGCGGAGCAGGCCACGGCGCTGGGCGTGCTGCTGCGGGCCACGCGGGTGGACAACAGGCTATACGCCAGCTTCCACACGGAAGAGATACCGGACATGCTGCTCACGGTGTTCGCCGCGCCCAAGTGCCAGCTCTCGCCACACATGCTCAAGGTGAGGGGAACAGTTACCACCATACCCAATACGCAATACATACTTACTCTCAATAATCTCTTGGTTTTTATGTGTTGAATTGAATTGTTTCGATATTACATCCTTCTTCTTCGTGTTGATTATCCTCATCATTTATGTTTTCTCCCAGTAACTTAGCCACGCTCATCCTGGTTGATAATCAGCATATTAACGAATTAAGCGATTAATAAAAACTAATTTTTTTTTTAGCTATTTTTAGTATACGATTTAAAACTGACCTTTAACTGAGTTACCCAAAAAATGGTAAATTATGTCCTTGAGCCGTTATTCGAAGCCTTTTAAACATATATATTGAGAATGCATCTTCCGTTTCCGGCCGTATTTGCGGTTGTAGTTCCCTCTGTTGGGCTAAAATGGCAACCCAGGCCGCCACGTTCCCAGGCAGCGTATAGTTCTCCTCATTGGCGTCTTAACTTCCGTGCCGTTAAGTTACGTTAACGCTGTTAGCGTTCGTCGTTATTTCAAAATCATTTCACAAAATTATTTTACTTCTATTGTTCTAAATAACTTAAATAGGTTGTAGTTTCAAAATATTTTTTCTGAAAGTGAATTAATTCAATTTGAAAAGTTATATTTCTACCTACATAATGACTGAAATAAAATATGCGAAAAATTCGTAAAGTTGTTCACGTACTCGCGGATGAACCTAGTCGACGTCATCGTCCTGTAGCGGTACTAGGAACCGCAGGAATATTATATATCAGACCTCCACGCCGCCGTCGCTGTGGGGACCACCACTTGGGCTGCAGGTGGTGACCACGTGACCGCCAAGTCGCTGAGGATGTAAGCTTCAAAAAGAGTAAGGTAACACCTTACTGACCAGGTATGGCAAATTCAAAACTATATCTGTTGTACATACTATCCTCGGGTACAGACACGCACGTAGCCGCTGGTCGGTCCGGTTCCGGCGCCGATCTAGCAGATCGAGCCTTCTATAGAGGTGCCTGCCGAGGCGGCCCTTATAATTACAATTAATTTTGAAAATATCTGACAATTGCAAATAAATGCTGATAACTATTACTATTAAACCAGGAAAAAGTAGGGCTATTTGTTTCAATGAAAGGTATTTTATTCGGAAAATATTTGGTTGGAGTGTACGAAAGGGGGCACTGAGGAAAAAAGACTTAGAAAAATTTGCACTAAAATCCTACACCTTATGTAATCTTCGGGATCCGGTGGGATGTGGGAGTATAAGGGTGGGGGAACCCCTGCACGCACCCTGAGGTCACTAACCTTGACTCCAAGATCATTGACCTTGAATGACCTTGACTCCAAGATAGTCGGTTTGACAACAAAATCATCAACCGTGACTGACCTTGACTCTGACCATCGACCTTGACTGACTACGCCTTATGTAATATTCGGGATCCGGTGGGATGTGGGAGTATAAGGGTGGGGAAAACCCTGCACGCACCCTGAGGTCACTGACCTTGAATGACCTTGACTCCAAGGTCACTGACCTTAAATGACCTTGACTCCAAGATAGTCGGTTTTGACAACAAAATTATCGACCTTGACTGACCTTGACTCCGACCATCAACCTTGACTAACCCCGACTTTAAGATAATCGGTTTTGACTACAAGATCATCGACCTTGACTTCAATACCATTGACCTTAACTGACCTTGACTCCACGATCATTGACCTTGAATGACCTTGACTCCAAGATAGTTGGTTTTGACAACAAAAATCATCAACCGTGACTGACCTTGACTCTGACCATCGACCTTGACTAACTACGTCTTATGTAATATTCGGGATCCGGTGGGATGTGGGAGTATAAGGGTGGGGAAACTCCTGCATGTACCCTGAGGTCACTGACCTTGACTCCAAGATCATTGACCTTGACTGACTTTGACTCAAAAGCGAGCAAGCCGCGGCAACGGTCGGCGAAGCGCCAGAGATAATCTGTCCTAATTGCGAGTTTAGGTCGTTCCTATTTATCCTAACCAACAGAAAGATTTAGCTAATGTATTTCGACGTCTAGGTTAGGTTAGGTTTGAACAGTGACAACAACGCGCGAGCCGAGCGAGCGAAGCGAGCGTGCCGCGGCAGCGGCCGGCGAAGCGCCAGAGACAATCTGTCCTTATTACGAGTTTAGGTCGTTCTTATTTATCCTAACCAACAGAAGGACTTCGCTAAAGTATTTTGATGTCGTAGGTTAGGTTAGGTTTGAACAGAGACAACAACGCGCGAGCCGAGCGAGCGAAGCGAGCGTGCCGCGGCAGCGGCCGGCGAAGCGCCAGAGACAATCTGTCCTTATTACGAGTTTAGGTCGTTCCTATTTATCCTAACCAATAGAAGGACTTCGCTATAGTATTTTGATGTTGTAGGTTAGGTTAGGTTTGAACAGAGACAACAACGCGCGAGCCGAGCGAGCGAAGCGAGCGTGCCGCGGCAGCGGCCGGCGAAGCGCCAGAGACAATCTGTCCTTATTACCAGTTTAGGTCGTTCCTATTTATCCTAACCAACAGAAGGACTTTGCTAAAGTATTTTGATGTCGTAGGTTAGGTTAGGTTTGAACAGAGAGAACAACGCGCGAGCCGAGCGAGCGAAGCGAGCGTGCCGCGGCAGCGGCCGGCGAAGCGCCAGAGATAATCTGTCCTTATTACGAGTTTAGGTCGTTCCTATTTATCCTAACCAACAGAAGGAATTTGCTAAAGTATTTTGATGTCGTAGGTTAGGTTAGGTTTGAACAGAGACAACAACGCGCGAGCCGAGCGAGCGAAGCGAGTGTGCCGCGGCAGCGGCCGGCGAAGCGCCAGAGATAATCTGTCCTTATTACGAGTTTAGGTCGTTCCTATTTATCCTAACCAACAGAAGGACTTTGCTAAAGTATTTTGATGTCGTAGGTTAGGTTAGGTTTGAACAGAGATAACAACGCGCGAGCCGAGCGAGCGAAGCGAGCGTGCCGCGGTAGCGGCCGGCGAAGCGCCAGAGACAATCTGTCCTTATTACGAGTTTAGGTCGTTCCTATTTATCCTAACCAACAGAAGGACTTCGCTAAAGTATTTTGATGTCGTAGGTTAGGTTAGGTTTGAACAGAGACAACAACGCGCGAGCCGAGCGAGCGAAGCGAGCGTGCCGCGGCAGCGGCCGGCGAAGCGCCAGAGATAATCTGTCCTTTAATTGTTTTTCACACCGTGTGGTATTCTGATTACCCCCCTTTTTTGTGTCGGGAATGGGTAGAGGGGATACTCAGGATCAATGTTTATATACACCGTTTTGACCTCAGGTGGGTCAAAAATTTTTTTTCGGTACTTGTGTACGAGAGGGGGCGCCGTTATGAAGGAAAAAAGACATTGATTATTTTTCACACTGTGTGGTATTCTGATTACCCCCCTTTTTTGTGTTGGGAATGGGTAGAGGGGATACTCAGGATCAATGTTTCCATACATTGTTTTGACCTCCGTTGAGTCTAAATTTTTTTTTCGGTACTTGTATACGAGAGGGGGCGCAGTTACAAAGGAAAAAAGACATTGATTATTTTTCACACCGTGTGGTATTCTGATTACCCCCCTTTTTTGTGTCGGGAATGGGTAGAGGGGATACTCAGGATCAATGTTTCCATACACCGTTTAGACCTGAGGTGGGTCAAAAATTTTTTTTCGGTACTTGTGTACGAGAGGGGGCGCCGTTATGAAGGAAAAAAGACATTGATTAATTTTCACACCGTGTGGTATTCTGATTACCCCCCTTTTTTGTGTTGGGAATGGGTAGAAGGGATACCCAGGATCAACGTTTCCATACACCGTTTTGACTTCCGGTGGGTCTAAAATTTTTTTCTCGGTACTTGTATACGAGAGGGGACGCAGTTATAAGGAAAAAGGACATTGATTATTTTTCACACCGTGTGGTATTCTGATTACCCCCCTTTTTTGTGTCGGGAATGGGTAGAGGGGATACTCAGGATCAATGTTTCCATACACCGTTTAGACCTCAGGTGGGTCAAAAATTTTTTTTCGGTACTTGTGTACGAGAGGGGGCGCCGTTATGAAGGAAAAAAGACATTGATTAATTTTCACACCGTGTGGTATTCTGATTACCCCCCTTTTTTGTGTTGGGAATGGGTAGAAGGGATACCCAGGATCAACGTTTCGATACACCGTTTTGACTTCCGGTGGGTCTAAAATTTTTTTTTCGGTACTTGTATACGAGAGGGGACGCAGTTATAAGGAAAAAGGACATTGATTATTTTTCACACTGTGTGGTATTCTGATTACCCCCCCTTTTTGTGTTGGGAATGGGTAGAGGGGATACTCAGGATCAATGTTTCCATACATGGTTTTGACCTCCGTTGAGTCTAAATTTTTTTTTCGGTACTTGTATACGAGAGGGGGCGCAGTTACAAAGGAAAAAAGACATTGATTATTTTTCACACCGTGTGGTATTCTGATTACCCCCCTTTTTTGTGTCGGGAATGGGTAGAGGGGATACTCAGAATCAATGTTTCCATACACCGTTTTGACCTCAGGCGGGTCTAATTTTTTTTTTCGGTACTTGTGTACGAGAGGGGGCGCCGTTATGAAGGAAAAAAGACATTGATTAATTTTCACACCGTGTGGTATTCTGATTACCCCCCTTTTTTGTGTTGGGAATGGGTAGAAGGGATACCCAGGATCAACGTTTCGATACACCGTTTTGACTTCCGGTGGGTCTAAAATTTTTTTTTCGGTACTTGTATACGAGAGGGGACGCAGTTATAAGGAAAAAGGACATTGATTATTTTTCACACTGTGTGGTATTCTGATTACCCCCCCTTTTTGTGTTGGGAATGGGTAGAGGGGATACTCAGGATCAATGTTTCCATACATGGTTTTGACCTCCGTTGAGTCTAAATTTTTTTTTCGGTACTTGTATACGAGAGGGGGCGCAGTTACAAAGGAAAAAAGACATTGATTATTTTTCACACCGTGTGGTATTCTGATTACCCCCCTTTTTTGTGTCGGGAATGGGTAGAGGGGATACTCAGAATCAATGTTTCCATACACCGTTTTGACCTCAGGCGGGTCTAATTTTTTTTTTCGGTACTTGTGTACGAGAGGGGGCGCCGTTATGAAGGAAAAAAGACATTGATTAATTTTCACACCGTGTGGTATTCTGATTACCCCCCTTTTTTGTGTTGGGAATGGGTAGAAGGGATACCCAGGATCAACGTTTCGATACACCGTTTTGACTTCCGGTGGGTCTAAAATTTTTTTTTCGGTACTTGTATACGAGAGGGGACGCAGTTATAAGGAAAAAGGACATTGATTATTTTTCACACTGTGTGGTATTCTGATTACCCCCCCTTTTTGTGTTGGGAATGGGTAGAGGGGATACTCAGGATCAATGTTTCCATACATGGTTTTGACCTCCGTTGAGTCTAAATTTTTTTTTCGGTACTTGTATACGAGAGGGGGCGCAGTTACAAAGGAAAAAAGACATTGATTATTTTTCACACCGTGTGGTATTCTGATTACCCCCCTTTTTTGTGCCGGGAATAGGTAGAGGGGATACTCAGGATCAATGTTTCCATACACCGTTTTGACCTCCGGTGGGTCTAAAAATTTTTTTTAGACCCTTTTGTAGGATAGGTCAGTCAATGCCGATGCTCGGAGTCAAGGTCAGTCAAGATCAAGTATTCTGGCGTCAAGATAGATGATCCAAGAGTCAAGGTCATTCAAGGTCAATGATCTCGGAGTCAAGGTCATTCAAGGTCAATGATCTTGGAGTCAAGGTCAGTTAAGGTCAATAGTATTGAAGTTAAGGTCAATGGTATTGAAGTCAAGGTCGATGATCTTGTAGTCAAAACCGATTATCTTGAAGTCGGGGTTAGTCAAGGTTGATGGTCGGAGTCAAGGTCAGTCAAGGTCTATAATTTTGTTGTCAAAACCGACTATCTTGGAATCAAGGTCATTCAAGGTCAGTGACTTTGGAGTCAAGGTAATTCAAGGTCAGTGACCTCGGAGTCTAGGTCATTCAAGGTCAGTGACCTTGGTGTCAAGGTCAGTCAAGGTCAATGACCTCCGGGTGCGTGCAGGGGTTTCCCCACCCTTATACTCCCACATCCCACCGGATCCCGAAGATTACTTATGGCGTAGCATTTTAGTGAAAATTTTTCTAAGTCTTTTTTCCTCAGTGCCCCCTTTGGTATCCTCTGACCGGAGATTTATTGCAACATTTTAATGTTGAAAACGATTAAGTTCGGTAATAGCAAACAATCTTGATTGCTACGATAAAATGACACATGTTTTTCATTTTAAGCATGAAAATGTTCAAGCAATTCATTTAATTTTCGAGCGACTTGTTCTCGATGGTCTGGTATTACTTGGCGGTCACTGGAACTACCAAGACTTATTTCATAAGATACCCCCATATAGAAAAGTTTTGTTTAGTAAAAGCAAGTTCTCAGAATTCTTTTCATAAATATTAATGGGGGTACTTTAGTAAATTCTTTTCATTATCTTCCAGACAATTTGAATACTTGTAAAGGTTAGATATACACCTAGCTTATACAAACATACAATCATAACCTTCCTGCTCGGATCAGAAGGTAGTTAGTTCCATGGATATCAGGCGGCGCTAACCCTGAATCCAGTATAGAATAACTCAGCCGGTCGCCTACGGCACCGTCGATTATATTCTTTGACAATGCTCACAAACATCTAGATTTTGTGGTGCAATGTAATCATATGTGCCCATGTTGCCATATGCATTCGTTTATTATGTTTTCAGCTTAATATGTATTGCTTTTTGTGGTTTTATACATGATAACATTTATTGATACCAATCTAATGATATGCGCCTTTTTTGCCATATGCATTCATTTATTACGATGTGTATTGTATTTTGTGATCATACATAAAATAACATTTAATGATTGCAGTGTAATTGGTATAACAATGTAATTATATGCGTTTTTTAAGGTTTATTGTATCGCCTTTTTGTTGATGCAATGTACCTAATTACTGCGCGTTCTTGTAGCCATTTGAGTTCGATTGTGATTTACATTGCATTTGTTTGGGGTTGTTGTTGCAGTGTAATTGCTATACAATGTAGCATTCAATTAAAAATTTTCAACTTGCTTTTTGCGTGAATTTTAATACTGCAACATAGTTATATGAGCCCTTGTGCCATATGCATTCAATAATACATTGCCAGGGTTGTGTTATAATGCTGTTGTGGTTAATAAAATATTAATACCACAGTAGTTTACCACGGTTCAACAAGTCCAGGTAAACTTATTATAATCTTGAAATCAATTAAGTTCATTGAACCAAGCAGATGAGAAGGAAAATTTGATATAACACTTGTTTTTGCGGGTAGATTGAAGCGTTCATAAATACGGGTGAAAGAGCGTCTACCCATTTTGGTGCTAATAATAATGGGAACTGTAAAGACAGGTCTCCTTTTAAGCGCAGCCCGCCGCTAGATCTACGGCACTGCATTTACGGTCACTGTCATGAAACTGTTTCTTGACAAGTAAGTAACCGACGATAAGCAAGTCAACAAAATAAATTTTTATTACATACGAGTACATGTCTCTGAAACCAAACCCCGGTTTTTACCACGAAAAGCGATGATTCCATGCGTCCCGTTGTCCATCGGAATAAATTCAATTTTAATTTATTTCAGACACATACTGCCCATATTATTTCTTGCTTAAAATATTAAAATATTGCTTATTGTTTTATGAATCCTATAGTTTTGCAATTTGGATTTGCAATCGCTCTCAGAGTAATTCAATACTCGAATTTGACAGGATTTTTGTGTGTCAGTCTGTCTGAGGAGTCGAATTTTCGTATTCGAACTGCTATGTTTCTCTGTTTATTTCATTACTATAATTATAGACTCTGGAACAAATCGCGGCTGTAGAGATGAACCAGAAGATATTCAGAATACTTTTGCAATTAATAAGAGGATGGATCAATGTTTCTTCAAACTGTTTGTACAACAAAAGCTACAGTTTCACACACCGCAGAGTCAACTGTTTATATTGACCCCTTAGTAAAAATTACCACAATACCTACTTAGTGCAGTGGTATTTATGGGTTCTGTAGACAGAGCTTTGACAACAGCTGATTAAAGAGTTTTAAAGAAAAAGTATTGAACTTTGACCTGTTGGCTATTCCACAGGGTCGACCATTTTTAGTGAGAAATGTTTTTCACTCTCTAATATAATTATTATCCTTATATTTGCTTCGGATATTGTCTCTGCCTTTAAAGACAAATTTAAGTCGTGCATGCGAAAAACGTAAACCATACAAAAGAATGGCTGGTTTGATTTGCGTATCTGATACATTTTCTAGTATACACGGCTGAAAAATGGCAAAACGCTTATTTCTATCAGTCTTGACTAGGCTGATAACAAAAAGTTTAGGTATGTAAGTCTTTTATTTACGAAGCGAAGCTTCAGAATCCAGGTCCACTAGTTTCATGCAACACATGCGAGCCTACGCAATGACTTGTTCATGGGTCGAGCGAGAGCGCAAATATGACGCGAAAAAATTTAAAAATATGGGGTGAAAGTTCATGGCTTGTTATCATAATACATATATGTACAACAATAGTATATTGCGAGCCAAGTAAAAAAAATGAGAGATAATACTCTTAATACCTGTAAATTTGTTTGATAAAATTAACAGTAGATATTCCCTGAATCCAGTATAGCATAACTAAGCCGGTCCACGCCACCGTCTAATTACAGATAAAATTAACAGTAGGTACAATACCTACTTAATCATTTATTGCATTGTAACTTATATAATATTTACATTTAGTTTTTATGTAACATGGTCTGTATAGTTTACATATTTATGACCCTATAAATAAGGGTATGACAATAATTAGAATAATTCGTGAAATTCTTGGCTTCAAAGTTATCTTGGCTTGGCTTAAATATTATCATTTCAAATATTCCAGAATCAAATTCAGTTAGGAAGCTTGGCTCCGAACATGTGAAATGAAAGCATATCAAATAATAGTGCTAAGATAAGTCATGTTCAGGATATATACAAATACATGTACTATTCAATTGATGGTCAATTTTTAATCGACCTACTCATTATTTGCGGGAAGCACCACTACGCTGCGACGGTGTGCTAGTTTCGGGTTATTGTATTCATTATTGAATACAAAGTTCAACACGTTTGAATCTAAGAGTTGGTTATATACCACACCAAGGATTTCTAACGCGGGATAAAGAGGGGTGCTGTGAGTCATCTTGACTCGCTCGCTCGCTTTGAACAACTGTGAGGAGATTTAAGATTACAAAGCCCACTAGTTAGAAGGATTTAACTGAGTAACTATTTTATTTTGGTTTTTATTAAGTCTTGCTTGTTATTACTTAATTGAAATTCAGAACTTTTGTACTTATAGTTAGAAATATCATTTTCAACATATAGTATCTACCTTCTATTACTGTAGATGTAGACTGTATCTATTAAAAACAGCTAGACAAGGAGGCCGCAACAAATGTCAAGTCCGAAACCTTGAACAGTTCAGGGGTTTTGTTGTGGACAGATTTTGGCAAATGTACAATTTTATTTCTAATTCCGGTTTCAAGTTTTGTGCCTAATAGGATCGATAACTATTGCCGTACACCGGTAGTGAAAACTGCATCTTAAACTGGAATCACCAATGATGTAAAATCCTTTATGCCAGGAGGCTGATAGTGGTGATACCACCATTGCTGTCGCGTTCAAAGAGTGAATCGACAGACTATTAATAAATGATAAACATAATTTTATTATTATTTTAATTTAAGTTACTTTCTTAAATTCCTAATTGATGTAGTACTTATTAGCGATAACATTGAAACTGTAAGACAGCAATACTATGGAACTCTTAAGTATTTGGTTCTGTACAATAATATCATACATACATACGTTACCGGGGCAATATTCGAAACTAAGATGTTATAGTAGCAGTGACTATTATATTAGTTTTCTTCTATATTTTTATGTAGCGCTACATAATTATATCCGCTATATTAACATTACGTTATTACATTTGTGACTGATGTTTTTCATACTGTTTAATTCTATAAATACCTATTAATGTTGACGTTATTCTGTGCATTCACATTGGCGTCTCGTTCACCAGGCGAAAACAAACACGTCTTAATATATATGTTTAAAAGGCTTCGAATAACGGCTCAAGGACATAATAGACGAGTTTTACCTACCAATAAAACTCATATTATGTCCGAAGCCTTATTCGAAGCCTTACAGTAAGTTCTGCCTGGTGTTCATTAATTCCTTATGTTATTGAGACTTCAATGAGGAGAACTATACGCTGCCTGGGAACGTGGCGGCCTGGGTTGCCATTTTAGCCCAACAGAGGGAACTACAACCGCAAATACGGCCGGAAACGGAAGATGCATTCTCAATATATATGTTTAAAAGGCTTCGAATAAGGCTTCGGACATAATATGAGTTTTATTGGTAGGTAAAACTCGTCTATTAATTTTGTGTTGCAACTTTAGTTCAGATAATTTCTCATGAAAAATTGAAATAACACAAGTTATTGATGAAACAAAATGACATTCCTATCTTATTCAAAAAATATCGATCCTACAAAAAGTTGATGGGTGAACCACCTACTCCTACCGTTGAATTAATTGAATGAGCTTCTAGTTGGAATGATGCGAAAAACTGATCAGTTCATCGCATCGTGTATGCCCAGCTTTGCCATAGTCATATTCGCATGTTTGCAGGTGATACTAGACGAGGCGTGCAGCGCGCCGCTGCTGCGCTGCAGCGGCGGCGGCGTGCAGGTCGTCGCGCGAAGCGACGCAGTGCTGCTGGAGCCCGCGCTGCTCGTGCTGCTGGCCAGAGCCGCGCACCATCTCGACAACACGCAGGTTCGGTATACGACCCTTCCGTATTGCTCGGTAGAGGATAGTGGCAAGGCAGTATGTTCGTATTGGCCGAGTGATAAGCCCTAGGTATCGAGAGTTTTTGAGCTCTCTGACTCTCAGCAGTCAAAACAACCGGGATCCACAATTTAATGTATCGTTTGAGCCAGAACTTAACAGTCGCGAATACAAATTCGAACACTGATCGTGACTCATCTGCTACCATGCTTCATTTAGGGGATAATTGACATTATTTTTATTATTGTTACATTGCAATTAATTTATTATTTAACTGTGTAAAAAAATATGTTTTTTGTATTACATTTATGTAATATTTTTTTATGACGTGTAAATTGACATTTTATCAATAAATACTTATGACTTATGACTTAATTGTCAAACACTGCTATGTTATGTCTCAGTAGATACGGCATAGTAGAGTATTGATATGTGTCTTGTGGTGTATAGGAGTGGTCGTGGGAGGTGGAGGGGGGCGGGCGGCGGCAGCGCGGCTCGCTGTGGGCGCTGGCGCTGTGCTGCTGGCGCGTGCTGCTGCGGCCCGACCACCCGCGCCGCGCCTTCAACCTCTACCAGATGTCGCGCGCCGAGCTGCTGCCGCGCCTGCTGCTGGCCTGCAAGGTAACCTGCCTATATCTACTGCTCATCACCGAGTCTTTCTCTTCTCCAGACAACACAGGTGAGATATGATTTACTTAAGCTACGCCCAAAGACGAATTCCTGCAGTTAACAAGTTTCGAGACCTCAAATAGTCTGCGGGTACCGTAATGTACTGGTGGTAAAGATTATATTAATGTTGCAGGAGCGGTTCCTGAACTCCGAGAGCGGGCCCATGGAGCCCTGCGCCAGTGAAAGCTTAGTGGAGCTGGTGCGCGGGCTGGTGGGCTCGCCGCCCGCGCCGCACCGCCTCGCGCTGCTGGCCGACTTCCTGCTCCTCATGCACCAGGTACACTCAAAGACACAACATTGTATATTTACCAAGACGAAATTTAAATTACAATTCTAAAGCAAGTATCCATTCAATTCTGTACCTATTCTGAAGGGCTGACAGGCCTATATAGGCCGGTCTTTCCGGGCCCTTACACATTGATTAGCCTCATCATTTTTGCGCTTTTAATTATAAGGTGGTCACCTAGTTTAGTGCTGAATTTGGAGACAATGAATGGGAGAGTGGAACAAATGGGTCTGAAACAGACCTCGGTGCTCTATCCTTCTATTAATGAATTAGGCAAAAACTTGTCTTATTTCCATGTATCATTAAAAATGCCTTTCATGATCAGGAATTACTTAACTTTACAGCGTTATCCACTATTTTAAAAACTGGATTAAAAGAATTAGACAAGATGTTTTTTGCCTATGATAATTCTAATCAATCTAATTTTGTGTTCCGACACCTTTGTCTCTCATGTATTATCAGATTTTCCAACTTGGACTCATTTTTAGGCCAGCGACACGTTTGTGACCCACTCGCGAGCCAACTTCTACTTCCTGCTGACGTCAGAAACTCAAGAGACAAGCGAATTCACTTCCGCCAAGAAAAGCTCTTCCAAGCGAATAAAACGACGCGAACGACCATCGGACTCTAACGCGTCGGCGGACGATCAGACAACCGATAATAGCCTTTACACTCCTAGAGATACGGCTCACAATCGCGACGACAGCGACAAAATGGAGAGCAGCGTAGAGTCTACAAAGCAGCTGAAAGGAATCATCAATATGCAGATAAAGGAAGGCAGGTAACGTCTCTAAACTCGTGATATCATTCCCGACTGTTCGGACAGAATTTTGCTACAATCCTTGTTTGTTTTTCAGAAAACACACCGTGTCTTCGACGTCTGATAACTCTGACACGACAGCCGGTGAGTCTTGCTTTTTTTTATCTTGCTTCTTTAGTTTGTCGAGTTCAAGTTCCGACTCTTTATAGAGATTATTGACCGACGAACCACCGGAGGAGGTATACAATTCGACGCGTATATATATATATTTTTTTTATGTATAACCACACATAACTTTTTTCATAGTAGTCCAATTTCAATAATTCTTTTTTTATTGGAAATAGTAGTTGTATTACACTTCGAAATTAGTCCCATTTAAATTTTATCGAACTTGGCTGAGCCATTTTTGATAAATCAACAATAATGTAAAAATGTTATCCGTGCATAATATTTGCGTTCTAGCGATGCGCCCCTTTGTACAGGTGTATAATACATATAAACATTTTTCTTGAATTACTCTATTTATTGAAACAAACTGCATCAAAATCCGTTGCGTAGTTTTAAAGATATAAGCATACGTGGGGACAGACAGCGGAGAGGGACTTTGTTTTATACTATGTAATGATTCGATTCTGTACACGGGTGAAGTCGGTCATGCTATTTTTTTGCAAAACATAATTATTTTTATAAAACTCATTTAATTGTTTGTCAATCAATCAATCAAATCGTTTATTTGCTAAAAATACATGTACAATACAAGTCATAATTGGTTAGTCTTATATTTACGTTGCATTCAGTCTGCAAGCAGCCGTGCGATTCTCGAATTACGCTACACTGCGTGAAGTGAGGTCACTCCGCATCACGCTCACGCCACTCTCACTTAGACATACACCTAAATTCCAATTCCGGCAACAAGTGAGCTTTGAGTGAAGTGAAGTGACCAAGGTTCGCTGAGTGAGATTTTAAAGGTATGCCACACGCGACTCTGATCCGAATCGGTTTTACCGGTTTATAATAATATTGCAATTATGAAGTTTTAGGTGGATATATAACTGAAAATACAGTTGAATAGTCCTTTATTTGTTATAAAGTATTTAATTACTAACATTACATGGCTCCAAAAAGCTAAATTATTAACTTTTGTAATATTGGCAAATAACCAAAACGCCAGTGCCAAACCACCTAAAAAATATCTCTTAAGTTGACGTTTGTTTATACTAATTAAAATTCGCATTGTAAACCTATTTTTGTGAGAATTTTTAATTTAATATGAATTAATTAAACCACTAACCACGTATTATTGAACTTTTATAACCGAAGAAAGCTCTTCTACCAAAAACATTGGCTTCATACCATTCTTCATCCATAAAAGTTCCCTTGTTCAAAACGATTTGTACTCCAAGGATGTTGTCTAGCCAGTTTTATGTTATAAGTTTTAAATAAAGCTTGAAATGCAAAGGATACAACTTGAAGAAGTAAAGGTAACCTCTTCCACTGCTACCCTAATCTTTTAAATCGATATTATACCTACTGATTAACTAAAGTAATTTTTGATCACCTACTTAAGCTATAATTTATGTTTCAGCTATTTTTCAAGAAGGATTGGAAAGAATTAATTACAAGGAAGCACCAATGAAACACAACACTCAATAATATTAATGCACATTGCCAATATTTTTCACACATACAGTGCAAGGTGCAACTTCATAAAATTGCTGTGATAATAATATACAAGACAAGACTTATTACTAACAGTAAATGAGTTATATGCAATAATAAGATGGCATGTCCGCTTGGTTACAATCACTAACAAAGTATATTATCTTTTGTATAATATACAAGTATTTGCAGTCAAGCGTCCAAGAGGTACGAGATGCTGGTATTATTTATAGCAGGTACATATCGGTGGAAACAATTTGCAGCTTATAACAAATTGTTTGTACACATTACACACCCACAATTATGCACACTACATAAGTTTATTGTCAAAAAATTTGAAACGTTCACAAAATAAATCTGAAAAAGTATCGATAAGAGGAGTAAAAGTTCCGACATAGCCCAGAAAATTAGCAAATTAAAGGGACAGCGGGCAAGACACACAGTTCATAGAATGTATGGCTGATGGGCCCAACTAAATCTATATATAATGTTCTGAAGTTCTCGAATGGAGACCATGGTCCAGCAAATGCAGCATAGGATATCGACCAACTACGACAGACTTACGATATAATAAAAAGATCACAGGAACGTGCTGGAGGTAGGCTGGTTCCAACTGGCCTTATTGGAAATTCATGAGGGACGCTTATGTTCAGCAGTGGATGTCCTGTCGCTGATGAATGGATCAATAGGTCTATGTATTTCTTAGTTTTAAAGAAAATCATTTGTATTATGTTATTGAAAACTGGTTTCAAAATCTAACCATTATGTTTCATGGTAGAATATACTTTTTTTTACAAAGTACCTTATGTTGTGCTGCATAGCACAAAATTGAATTGAATAATGTTATCGGTATTCTATGTATTTATTCGTTTTAATGTGCAAAATTATTGCAATAAAATAAATACATGTCTATGTAGATTTAAATGAAGATGTCTTTATTTATTATCTAAAATAATATGATAATTTAGTACCTATATTTTGTACAGTTAGTACAAAAATTTGTAAACAGATAATTTTGATGTGACAGAAAATCAAAATGATATTGACTTGTTATGTAATGATATGTTTTGTATGTATCGGGAATGTATTTGTGGCATATTATTTCATGTACTAGTTAATAAACTAATGAAAAAATGAAAAAATATTTTTGTGTTTATATATTTTTTTAATAATTCTCGGGAATGTATCTGTATGTTTTATTTTATTTCCTTTTTTATGCTAAGTGTTGATTTACGTAATGCACTATTAGAAGTATAAAGAGGCATAATTCAGACCGTCATTATGAACAACTTTTACTATGGAGCTAACCTGGAATTCGAGAATCCGAATCCGAGTTGCAGTTTTGTATGGAACAGCTGATTTTTACCGACTTTGAAAAAGGAGGAGGTACTATGTTTGTATGTTTTTTTTTGTGTATGTTCATCGATATTTTCGCCAATTGTGAAATGATTTAAAAAAATAATGCTAAAGAGAATACTTCCGAAGTGGTCCCATTTAAATTTTATCGGAATCGGCTGAGCCGTTTTTGATAAATCAACAAAAATGTACATGGATGTCACATCGATTCGTGCAAATTCTGTACTCGGTGAATAATAATAATCAACAATAACACAGTCAGTGTTGCGATTTTTTGCGAAAAATAATTAATTTTCTCAAATTTTGAGTTAGTCTCATGATAGGAATTGTTCATAATTATCTTAATCACCCTTTCGAGGCTTAGTACAGAGTAAGCAGATAACCCCATACATACTGCGAAGGGGCCAATCTCAAAATCGTGAATAAAAAACAAGATCTTGCATAATTATGAGTTGCATAGGCAGGTGTGTGTCGAGAATAGGTACCATTTTGTATTGAATAGCTGATTTCTCGAGTTTACTAGGTTGGCCCCACATTAAAACCTCAATAAAGATGAGTATGTATGCCTCTGTTAATCCCTACCTACACAAAGTACCTACCTAGGTGTTATTGACCGAGCTAAGGAAGTGAGAATTCTCCCTTTGAATTCGAAGATTTTGCTTTCGTATGCCCGGATATTGATTTTCCTCTAAAGGTCGCATTTTTCAACGAATTCGCCGCGAGATCTAGTGTTCACAAAACTACTATTATTATACCCAAATAATTTGTCACAGAATGTAACTAATGTTCGTTCTACCCAATTATATTGTTTTATAACCATTATTCATTCACAAAAACTTGTATTTTCTAAAAAAATATCCATGTAATCACAAGCTCACGCACATCTCACGCAGAAATTAGTAACTTTTCATTTGACATTAGAAATCGAGATTCTCAAGCGAAGTGATAACTAAGTGAAGTGAGTTTGTGCTTGTAGAATACGAATTTCATAGAGAATGGCGACATTGATCACCCAAGATTAGTTCTTATCACTTCGTACTCACGCGGGGGGCGCTTGTGGCGCTAGATGAGTTTGTGGAATACGAATTTGACATCTCACCGCTAGACTGGTGCTCACTTCGACGGTCACTCAAGCGAGTTATGTTACAGAATCGCATGGCTGACGTGCAAATATTTATTTATTACCTACATTAATTTCTTATAAAATCTATTAGTTATTAAAAAAATATTATATCACATTTTTTTGCTCGCGCTCGAAAAATCTCGAGAATAACAAGGCCCATTGTGTAAATAAAATGTATAGAGATGTGTTAAGTTCTTATGTAAATAATGTGCAATAGTTATTACTAATGGAAATAAAACAATCATGAGTTCTTAAAATTGCTTTTCATTAATAATACAAATATTTTAGTAACAGGATAGTAGAATACATTCATATTTTCGCCTTTAACCTAAGCTTAGAGATACACTGAATAAATGTTGCACATTCTATTTATAGACTCAAATAGGCTGATTCAATACGGTTCTAACGTTATAACATATATTGGGTCGTCCATACAAAAGTTACGAGAAATCTCGATTTTAGTAGGTCGCGGCGCAGTTGCGCAAAAAATTCTCGAGCGCAGGGCGCTTGGGCGATAATGGCGCGTGCCAGCCGGGCTGCCGAAGGGTTAATACTATAGAAGCAGTTCGTTAGTCGTTCGTTTCTTCATATTGTTTCTAGTTTTTGTTGGAAACAAAGTTGTCACAAACATTTAACGATAGTAATGCCACCGATGAAGTCGGTAGATTACTTATTATATGTGCTTCGTTTAATATGTCTATGACCGTAGCTTTTTATTCATATATCTATTTACCCTGCAGGTATGACACGAATACTTCCTAAAATTGCAATACAAAAAAGGACGATAACAAAATCGGGTGAAACAGTTTGATGTTGCAGCTTCAGATCTATCATATTTATCTTAAATTCAATTACACCGTTGAATAGCTAAAAGATCAAAGAAAATAATTATTCCAAGAAAGACTGTGACGCATCACGGGGAGCGAAAGCGGAAGATCCGCCATTTTGAGGTCATTTTGCTTAGGTTAACGTATTCACGTACAGCACACGGTCGTGTTTATGACATTGCCACACCACATTTGTTTAATTATTGTTCAAATATTTTTTATTTTGTATTTTATGCTCTACAGACTCCGGGGCCTGTACCTTTTATTAACAATGATTCGACTTTTTCCTAAGAAGACAATATATTTGGGTCCAGACTCGTGGTTACACCGCTTTCTTACACCAGTGTGACTACGAGGAAACTTTTTTCCTCGATTTTACTAAACTACGTTACGTATATGCACCGAGCAGTCCTGCCCCCGCAAGCAGCACCCTTTCACGAGTTGACGCACTTGCCAGTTCAAATATTTTAGAACCTTCATAATCTTATAACGATTGAAGTGGTTTCCCAACGGATGTGACATAAAAACTATACTATGATGAAGTAACTATACTACGATATAATGATGTGTAGATGCCGAGCCGGCGGAAGGCAGCGAGGGCTCGGAGCGCGCGCTCGAGCCAGACGCGGACGAGGAGGGGGGGAAGGCCAGAGACAGGGATAAAGAGGGGATGTCCAATGGCGGGGGCGACCTGCGCGAGTTCATCGTGCTGGAGACCGACGACGCCAACCATGCCACCGTCGAGATGTACTCCTCGGGGATCTACCACCAGGTAACGTCACGTCTACACTCGTATTATAAAAATCTTAGTAGTGCGAGGAGTAATTATTTATACTCGTATTTTATAGTCCGAATAGCGAAAGACGTAGTAAAGGAGATATGTATGGTTTGTGGTCAGGCGGGGCGCGTGCGCGCGGGCGCGGCGCCGGACTGGGCGGCGTGCGAGGGGCTGCTGTTGCTGCTGCGGGACGCCATCGCTGCGCTGCCGGAGAATTGTCTACACCAGGTACCTTGCTGCACATCGTACTATGGCAAATTTGATTACATTACATTTAACAATGAGTCATGTTTTTTGTACGCGTAGCTGGCTTTCATCAATTCGTAAGACGTTATCACGTTAAAATTATGCACAGCCATATTTCACACTACGGGCTTTTCGGTGAAGGAAAACATCGTGAGGCAACCTGCATACGGTCGTCGAAGAAATGTCGCGTCTGTGAATCCACCAACCAGCACTGGGCCCGCGTGGTGGATATGGCCCAATTATCCTTCGTGGGTAGGCCTATGTCCTGCAGTGGACTACTAAACAGGCTGGTACAGATATTTGGTCCTTCGAGCCGGATCCCAGGTAGCAAAGTGACGTCAGTGACGCATAAACGACGTCACTCTTAGGTCATAATAGGGTCGGTCGTTAATGCGTCGTCGATGACGTCATAATGTACGTCAATTAAAAGTCATTATTTCGACGTCTCATATTCACCATAAAATTGACGTTTTATTGACGTCCATTTAGGGTCAATATCAGGACGTACTATATTCGCCACAAAGTAGACGTTTTACTGACGTCCATGTAGGGTCAATATCAGGACGTACCATATTCGCCACAAGGTGTACGTTTTACTGACGTCCATCTAGGGTCAGTATCAGAACGTACCATATTCGTCACAAAGTGGACGTTTTACTGACGTCAATTTAGAGTCAAAGTCAGGACGTACCATATTCACCACAAAGTGGACGATTTACTGACGTCTATTCAGGGTCATTATTAGGACGTATCATATTCGTCTCTGGTGGACGTTTTAATGACGTCCATTTAGGGTCGATATCAGGACGTACCATATTTGCCACAAAGTGGACGTTTTATTGACCTCTATTTAGGGTCAATATTAGAACGTACCATATTCCCCACAAAGTGGATGATTTACTGACGTCTATTCAGGGTCATTATTAGGACGTATCATATTCGTCTCTGGTGGACGTTTTACTGACGTCCATTTAGGGTCAATATCAGGACGTACCATATTCGCCACAAAGGGGACGTTTTATTGACCTCTATTTAGGGTCAATATTAGGACGTACCATATTCGCCACAAAGTGGATGATTTACTGACGTCTATTTAGGGTCATTATTAGGACGTATCATATTCGTCTCTAGTGGACGTTTTACTGACGTCCATTTAGGGTCCATATCAGGACGTGCCATATGCGCCACAAAGGGGACGTTTTATTAACCTCTATTTAGGGTCAATATTAGGACGTACCATATTCGCCACAAAGTGGAAGATTTACTGACGTCTCTTCAGGGTCATTATTAGGACGTATCATATTCGTCTCTGCTGGACGTTTTACTGACGTCCATCTAGGGTCAATATCAGGACGTACCATATTCGTCACAAAGTGTACGTTTTACTGACGTCAATTTGGAGTCAAAGTCAGGACGTACCATATTCACCACAAAGTGGACGATTTACTGACGTCTATTCAGGGTCATTATTAGGACGTATCATATTCGTCTCTGGCGGACGTTTTACTGACGTCCATTTAGGGTCAATATCAGGACGTACCATATTCGCCACATAGGGGACGTTTTATTGACCTCTATTTAGGGTCAATATTAGGACGTACCAAATTCGCCACAAAGTGGAAGATTTACTGACGTCTCTTCAGGGTTATTATTAAGACGTATCATATTCGTCTCTGGTGGACGTTTTACTGACGTCCATTTAGGGTCAATATCAGGACGTACCATATTCGCCACAATGGGGACGTTTTATTGACCTCTATTAAGGGTCAATATTAGGACGTACCATATTGTTTGCACGCGCGCTCGCATCGGTGCGGACGTGTTTACTTTTTGTCGCAGCAATTATTTCTATTTAGTTCGATCGCAATGTTTACGTTTTGCCGGGCTTGTAAAAAAGACGTTACCTATATAATGAAGTGTACACTATCAAACTGTGAAAAAGTGTATCATATATTGTGTCTCGGTATTAAAAGACGAGATTTCGAGTCTTTTTCTACGGACTATGTGCGCCAATGGATTTGCCCGATGTGTGACAGCACAAAAAGAAAACGTGCTGGGAATGACACGCCAGTTCGCACTCCAGAACATAGGAAGTTACCAACAATAGCGAGCCCTAATTATGTCAATAACCAACGGGGCAGCAAGTGCAGTCAAATGGAAGTTTCCGTGCTGGAGAATGACGGCGGTTTGTTATCAGAATTCCAAGAATTTCGTCGAGAACTTAGAAAAAGATTACATACGCAAGACCAACATACTTTACAAATTCAAAATGTATGTTCAGCTACTAATGACGAAATTCAGGTACTAAAGACCGTTATAAAAGATAGGCGATGTTCGTGCGATTTGACCTCAATAGATACCTACTTAAAATGCTTTGCGACCGCAACCAGCGCATCGAGTCATTGTAATGTAATGCACAAACAAATCAAATAATTTCAAGTGTCAGCAAAAGTCCGATGCAGGTGTAGAAACAAGTTAACACCAACCTGATTAGTGATAACAGTGCATTAGTAATTTCTCCAAGAGAGAATAAATAGTTAATCTAAATGTGCCATGGTCATAAAATTGCTATGGGATCGACATTGTAATTTTAAGACTATGGATTCATAACAATTATTGATTATATATAACAGTCTATGTATGTATATACTTCTTGAATATAAATCTATTATGCTACTTACATTGTTTTATTTGGTTTCATCCATAGTCCTAAGAGTCTGTTCAGGGTACGTGTATAATATAGGATGCCTGCTATCGCAAACTAAATTCTAAATTCTTTTCGTCATTTACTTTGTTCACAGGAAAGTGACTGGGCTGTACATATTAGGGCAGCCATCGTCGTTGGAGTATCGTCATTTACTTAGTTCACAGGGACTGGGCCATACATACAAAGGCAGCCGCCGACATAGTAGTGACGTCATACACAGGATTCACAGTAACGTCACTATGAATACTGTATATGACGTCACTCCAACGTTAGTGTCTACCTTAATTTGTACGGCCCAGTAACGTCCCTATGAATACAGTAAATGACGTCTCTCCAACGTAAGTGGCTGCCCTAATATGTGCGGCTTAGTGACGTCTTTATGAATACAGTAAATGACGTCGCTCCAACGTCAGTGGCTGCTCTAATATATACGGCCTAGTGACGTCCTTATGAATACAGTGAATGACGTCGCTCCAACGTCAGTGGCTGCCCTATTATAAACGTCCAAGTGTCGTCTCTATGAATGCAGTATATGACGTCACTCCAATGTCAGTATGTGGCGTCACTCCAACGTCAGCATATGACGTCACTCCAACGTCAGTATATGGCGTCACTCCAACGTCAGCATATGACGTCACTCCAACGTCAGTATATGGCGTCACTCCAACGTCAGTATATGACGTCACTCCAATGTCAGTATATGGCGTCACTCCAACGTCAGCATATGACGTCACTCCAACGTCAGTATATGGCGTCACTCCAACGTCAGCATATGACGTCACTCCAACGTCAGTATATGGCGTCACTCCAACGTCAATATATGGCGTCACTCCAACGTCAGCAAATGACGTCACTCCAACGTCAGTATATGACGTCACTCCAACGTCAGTATATGACGTCAATCCAACGTCAGTATATGGCGTCACTCCAACGTCCTCCAACTTACGTCATGAGGCTGTGACAAATTGTCGTCATCTGAAGAAACTACCGACGTCATGATAATGACGTCTCTTACGTCGAGCAGTACCGTAAACGGACGTCATAATAACGTATAAATGCTACCTGGGATGTGTACAATCGGGTCAATAATGTGACACTCGTGCCGACGCGTAATGTAATAAAATAGAAACGACTTGTGTAGGTGGTGGGAGGCGCGGTGCAGGCGGAGAGCGTGGTGGTGCTGGCCAACCACCGCGCGGGCGGCGTGCGGGCCGCCGTGGTGCGGCTGCTGGCCGCGCTGCAGCGCCGCGCGCCGCCCGAGCTGGCGCGCGCGCTGCACGCCATGCACTACTACATACACCTCGCCGACCAGGTGAGATCACTACACACACTGCAACTAGGTACATACCACAAACTGACCTGTGTTGAACTGACTGACCTCTTTTTGGCCTTCGATTTTTACCACTGTGAACCGCTATAGTTGTTCGAATCATTATTTCAAGCTCGACGCACAACTGTTCCAACCAAAAATGAACAACAACGCAACACATACGTCAAGTGACGAGTGTGTACCACACGAGCGCGATGTGATGACAATGTAATGCGCACTTTTGATGTGGAGATACTTTTCAAGTAAGAAGCAAGTTCGGGAAATTATAATTATGTCGTTGTTTTTCAAAACTTACTTAATCCCATTTGTAATCATCCTCTACTCCGCGAAATTTAGTCAAGCATGCGACCACGAAAAGAACTCATTTCGACGTATGAAAAAGTGACAGATATATACTTTGCCATAACGCTGTCTCGTTTTGACACAACGAAAGACACATTTCGTGGCGCACATACTAGCCCGGCAGGAGCATGTAGGCATGAAATAACCTAATAAAATATAATTTTGTGCCAACAGATATCTCTGTACGAAGGTAACTGGGAGCTGGCGGAAGCTTGCGCCGGCCTCATCACCAAGTGCGACGTGCCGCTCGAAGATCAACTAGACGTAAGTTTCCTAAACTAAAAGCTTTCGTTACCTTTATCTCTCTAATATTGCCGCTTTTACATCTAAACATTACTAAATTATATCGTTTGTATTGAATTACTGTTCACGTATATTTTTTGCGATTTTTTACTCTTAAAGTTATCCACAGTTTGATACGTCTTTCAACATCCAAACAAGCCACTATTCTTGAATTTCTGTAGGGCTGTTCTACAGCATGTAGTTCTACGCCTATAATTTAGTTTGTCGGATAGTATTGTTGTGAAAAATTAAAATGTATATTTTTTAGGACGACATTTGGGTGGACGTATCGGAGGAATCGTTGCAGCGCTGCCCGCCGCTGCTGGCGCTGCTGCCGTGCAGCCTGCACTCGGTGCCGCTCGCACATAACATCACGCGCATCATGCACAGGATCATCGATAAGGTATATTTGATAATTATTCATGTTCATTTCAGATGCGTTTTTCAATAAGTGTTTTGAGACGCATTTGACTATAGTCTGACCGTTTAACTGAGGTGCGGGCAGCCGGTCCCCGCCGTCCGCACTTGTCCCAGTCCCCCTTTGTCGTCTACTCCCGTGCCCCTGTACCCGCGCAGGCGAGGCCTAAGTTAAGCGGTCAGACTATAATAGGTTTTCCTAAATGACATCAAGAAGATTCAGATTAAAAATGTTATTCGAATTATCCCCAAATTAAATTGTGTCGTCGTGTACTTTTTGCCTCACCCTACAATCCTACATGATGCCAACCACTATCACAACCGGAGCTGGAGTCCGCAGTCATTATTTGAAATTTCCGTTCGTGCTTCCGGACGAATCAAACTGAAACGTAACTCGAAATTTCAGTGTAATAATTAACACCGGAAAACTCAAATTAAAGCACCTTTGGCCATGGCTTCTGTATCGACACCCACTCTTAGTCGTTGAAAAAAGTTCAAAGAAACAAATGTATAGGCCGAATTATAAATAAGTGAATGTGATGTCAGACTGGAATTATTTAGGAATAACTGCGTTGACATGGCACCTCTTATTTATAACTCTTTACCAAATGGAATTGTGGACTTGCCTTATTATAAATTTTGTAGAAAGTTGAAAAAGTGGATGGCGAGCATTAGTTTTTATTAATTGAAAGAGTTTTTGGACAACGCATCTTGCCGCCTACATATTTATCATGAGAAATATTAAAAATGACTATTTTTTATAGTTTTCGAAATTGGCGTCATATGCTTAATTATAAAATTGAACAAATGTGTATTTTTGCATACCTTGTATTAGGTTGTTATTGGAAGTTGATGTTATATTTAGACCTTTATTGTTACCTATTAACTTGCAAATAAAGAATTGAATTGAATTGAATTAGAAGTTGCGCGAAACCCAATCGACGCGCAGCTTTATGTGAGCTTCAGTCAGGATTGTAGCTAACTTCACATCCGCCTACTTGTATGATTCGGCCTAGATAAGCCACCCGAACTAACTTATTGTCAGTCAAGGCAAATAAACATGTAATCCCAATCATGTTCTGTCGGTTGCGAGCCGGATCTTAATATTTTGCTTAATGTTCTAGGCGCCTCTGAAGCTGATCAGCGAAGTGTCACTAGTGGAGGTGGTGGTGCGAGCCATCCGCGCGGTCGGGCTGCGCGGGGCGGCGGAGTGGGAGGGGCGGGGGCTGCTGCTGGACGACCTGTACGGGCTGCTCACGCGGCTCGCGGTCAAAGCTCTCGGCTCGCAGCACGGCATGCAGGTCAGTGTACTAGTGGAGGGGCGGGGGCGGGGCTGCTGCTGGACGACCTGTACGGGCTGCTCACGCGGCTCGCGGTCAAAGCTCTCGGCTCGCAGCACGGCATGCAGGTCAGTGTACTAGTGGAGGGGCGGGGGCGGGGCTGCTGCTGGACGACCTGTACGGGCTGCTCACGCGGCTCGCGGTCAAAGCTCTCGGCTCGCAGCACGGCATGCAGGTCAGTGTACTAGTGGAGGGGCGGGGGCGGGGCTGCTGCTGGACGACCTGTACGGGCTGCTCACGCGGCTCGCGGTCAAAGCTCTCGGCTCGCAGCACGGCATGCAGGTCAGTGTACTAGTGGAGGGGCGGGGGCGGGGCTGCTGCTGGACGACCTGTACGGGCTGCTCACGCGGCTCGCGGTCAAAGCTCTCGGCTCGCAGCACGGCATGCAGGTCAGTGTACTAGTGGAGGGGCGGGGGCGGGGCTGCTGCTGGACGACCTGTACGGGCTGCTCACGCGGCTCGCGGTCAAAGCTCTCGGCTCGCAGCACGGCATGCAGGTCAGTGTACTAGTGAAGGGGCGGGGGCGGGGCTGCTGCTGGACGACCTGTACGGGCTGCTCACGCGGCTCGCGGTCAAAGCTCTCGGCTCGCAGCACGGCATGCAGGTCAGTGTACTAGTGGAGGGGCGGGGGCGGGGCTGCTGCTGGACGACCTGTACGGGCTGCTCACGCGGCTCGCGGTCAAAGCTCTCTGCTCGCAGCACGGCATGCAGGTCAGTGTACTAGTGGAGGGGCGGGGGCGGGGCTGCTGCTGGACGACCTGTACGGGCTGCTCACGCGGCTCGCGGTCAAAGCTCTCGGCTCGCAGCACGGCATGCAGGTCAGTGTACTAGTGGAGGGGCGGGGGCGGGGCTGCTGCTGGACGACCTGTACGGGCTGCTCACGCGGCTCGCGGTCAAAGCTCTCGGCTCGCAGCACGGCATGCAGGTCAGTGTACTAGTGGAGGGGCGGGGGCGGGGCTGCTGCTGGACGACCTGTACGGGCTGCTCACGCGGCTCGCGGTCAAAGCTCTCGGCTCGCAGCACGGCATGCAGGTCAGTGTACTAGTGGAGGGGCGGGGGCGGGGCTGCAGCTGGACGACCTGTACGGGCTGCTCACGCGGCTCGCGGTCAAAGCTCTCGGCTCGCAGCACGGCATGCAGGTCAGTGTACTAGTGGAGGAGCGAGGGCGGGGCTGCAGCTGGACGACCTGTACGGGCTGCTAACACGGCTCGCGGTTAAAGGCTCACGGCTTGCAGCACAGCATACAGGTCAGTGTAACTGCTCTGCTGAAAACTCGTAACCTTTAATAATTTATGCAGAGTTCTTCGAGGGAGGTCAAACTCGGACTTATTTGCAAAACAAAATGTGTCCTACCCCTGCACTGTTTGTTGTTTAGAGTATAATCGGCAACTATCCTACATCCGTTGTTTGTTGTTCAGACGATAATCGAGATGCACCACATGCTGTCGTACATCGAAATGGTCGCGCGCGCGGAGGAGGAGGCCGTGGTGGAGGTGGCCCGGGGTGCGCAGGCGCAGCTCTACACCGCGCAGATCGACTATTTGGAGGAGAGGCTGCACGCTTCTTATACCGACCACACCAAGCACGCCAATTACTTCGCCAACGGTAAGCTTTTACTATCCTTACACATACATAGCTTGCCTATTTTTTATTTTTGACCGAGAAAAATCCTTTACGGATACCACTGGCTTGCGATGACCCCGTGCAGTATTGCGAGAGTCCCCAGTACTGATACAAACCTGGAATGTTTCCACTGTGCGTGACTGTTCAGATTTTGTATGAGGTTTCATTGTAACTTTTTGCGTACAGTTTTGTTTTTATTTGTTTCCGATACCGCTCTCAAGGTGGGAGGACCCTAGTGCTATACATTCTTTCGCGGTCATACTAACAGGGTGTGGTTGTATAGTTAGTACTAGATAACACTGAAAGTTGGTAAAATGGTAGCACATCAAAGCAATGATTAGAAAACTAAATACTAAGTTATAGAATATGATTTCTAAATTGGACGGCAATTTTAAAATCACGTGTCATCGTTTCTTTGAACATGGCGCACGAAAATTTTCAGCGCTCCAGCGCGCAGTATCTGAGTTTATTTTTTCTTATAATCATAGACCTTGTTTAATATTTAAAGTTGAAGTCCTATCTCCAATCAGTGTTACAGGCTGGTTTAATGGATCGAGGTGTGATTATTGTAATCTCAGTTGGTTCTCTCAGATGGTTCTCGTCAAATGTGTCTGTTACCATTGACTATCCAATTTAAAATCAATACTATGCGCCCCATATAAAATTCCGATACTTGATATACTATAAGATTTGAAAAAGGTGTGGCATTGCTATAATTGTTAATGTTTAGCTGGTAGGAAGCTCTGCGCTGGATAGGTACCCTATAATTTGCCTAAACGACAAAAATGCCGCGCTGGAGACCCTTCAAGCAGAGTAGGCCTGCTGGCTCTCCCAGAAGCGCCATCGAATTTAACGATATACAGATTGATAAGTAATATACAAGATAATAAAGTAGATAAGTTCGTACTGTCCGCGTGGCTAGCCTTGGTGTCATAGTTTTTAGGCCGCCTGAAGGCCTAAAAGAATGATGAATAGGTCAGACAGGTTTTATTTTGTTCCAATAATGAGGTTCTAAAAATGTTCAGTGTCGCCCACGTGTTTTGCTTGTTCAATTTGGGGCAATGGTCTTAATTCGTAGCCGCAGTCCAATTTTTGCTTTCGGGTGGACAAAATTAGGCGCGGCTGCCTAAAAAAATTGTCCAGCTGCGTGTAGTTTTAAACAATTTCTTTTTGTCCATCAAAAAAGTGAGTAAAGGCTCAGAACTGACACTAGTATCATCAAAAAGTGCCTTTATAATTATTTAAAATATCTAAGCATGGTTAGCGCGTGGAGCGTGTATGCCAATATGTCTGGCAAGGTTTTATATCTATATATGTGTATAATGTGTAAGGTATGTAATTTGTCGACTGTTTTAAGATTTTATTTTTGATTTATGTTTGTTTATTTGCTGTCCGCGCATTATGTCGGGCGTAATCTCACTTGCTGGGTCCAACAGAATACCAGCGCTGGTTGCTCGTAAGCGCAACCGGCATTACGCTGAGTTGGGACCAATTTTGTGACAAGGATATTAGGTACTAGTTTTTACCCGCGGCTTCGCCCGTTTACGTAATATATCATTATAATTTATAGCCTATGTGTTATTCTGATATATAAGCTATATTATTGCAAAGTTTTATCTCAATCCGATCAGTAGTTTTTGCGTGAAAGAGTAACAAACATCCATACATCCATCCATCCATCCTCACAAACTTTCGCGTTTATAATATTAGTAGGATAATACTGCTGTTTTTGTTTGTGTTTTACGATTTGTTTTGTTGTATATTGTTGTTATTGTACCACTTATTTTTGTTGCTAGTAAATGTATGTATTTCTGAATGGTGTTTGGGTAATGTCTTGTGGTGTGCGCAGTGCTGACGTCGGCGGTGTCGCTGGGCGGCGGCGCGGCGTGGTCGCGCGGCGAGCTGGGCGCGCGGCTGGCGGGCGCCGTGTCGCGCGCCGTCGCCTACATCGTGTCGCGGCCGCCGCGCGCGCCCAGCCGGCACGACGCCGCGCTCACGCATCGCCTGCTGCACACGCTGCCGTTAGGTCCGTACAGACACTCGACACATTTACATACTTTATTCCTTTTCTTTACATTCGGTCCAACTGTGGTAACTTTGCAAAAATTTACTAAATAAATGATAATTGTATTGCATGCAGCCGTCAGCGGGTCTCAGCAGCGGCCCAAGTGGTGGGTGGGGGGCGGTGCGGAGTGGGCGGCGCCGCTGCAGGAGCTGGCGGGCTGGGCGCTGGCGGGCGGCGCCGCGGGCGCGGGGGTGGCGGCGCTGCGGGCGCTGTACCTGGCGCCCGAGCCCGCGCTGCAGCTGCTGGCGCCCGACCCGCAACACATGCGCAAGGTAACGGGGAGCCTGGCTCGGCCGGCTCGAGGGACCAAGTGGTGCCTTACTCTGATATACAACGCTGGACTAGAGTTGCGCTCTGGATCAAAAGTAGTGATGTCTTATTCAAAACTACAAATTCAAAGAAAAGGATCTTAATTCCTCTATTGCCTTTTTTCCCATGTTTCCTGATGTCTGGCCAATCCGCGTGTTGTTTCTCTTAACATTGTGATGTGTTGGTTAGCTGGGCGTGTACCTGCTGATGATCCTGAAGAGCATCCACGGGCTGGGCGAGGCGGGCCCGGCGCCGCTGGAGTACGCCATCACGGACTGGGCGCGCGGCTGGGCGCTGGCGCTGCAGGCCGGCCTGCCCGACCGGCTGCCGGGCGAGGCGCTCGCGCTGGAGGCCGAGGCCTGCCTGCGCCGCGACGAGGAGCGCTGGGCGCGCGCCGCCGCCCGCGCCCGCCCCGCCATCGGCAAGTGAGTACCGCGGCCCGTGCAGTCCGCCGAACGAGCCGAATTTGTAGCAGCTTACGATACATTTGGTTGCAGGGTGGTGTTCAGCAAGGAGGGTCTGGCGGCGCGCGTGGCGGAGAGCGCCATGAGCGTGACGCGCGGCGCCGTGGAGGCGCAGAACGCCGAGCGCAAGCGGTTCATGGAGCACCTGCGCGCCTCGCACGCGCGCGCCGCCGCCGCCGCGCTGGCCGCCGAGCGCCTGCGCACCACGCACACGCACCCACACTGTAATACGGTCGCACGAACACTTCAAGTGTCGCTCGAGTGGCGCAAGTCGCCGATGTCGTGGTGTAAGTGTGGACGATAAAGAGCGTGGCTCGTGTTCCAGGCGTGTGGCACGAGGCGCGCAGCTACCCGGCGGCGTGGGCGCTGGACCCGACGGAAGGGCCGGGCCGCGTGCGCGTGCGCCTGCGCCGAGCGCATCTCAACATCAACCCCAAGTTCCTCAAGCCGCAACACCGGTACAAGGCAGGTCGGTACACATACTTCACACTTTTATTTTCTATGCTCTACTGTCTCACTGTAAACATGTTCCTTCTATATTAATCGATCGAAACGATTCCCTGCAACCTCGTGCGAATTCTTCACAAACGAGTCAATTCACGTCATTATTTCGGTATTTCTTTCCTGACTATGTACTTTGTACCTCGTATTTATTTGGGAAGAGCTAACGTTTGGATCGTGAAGCAGCTGTGCCAATCTTTTTCGGGTGGCATCGACTAACCTGACCATCAAGCCGGATCTGAACCAGCTAGCTAACGATCAACAACGTTTTATAGTTTTGTAGCCCACACTGTATTGACTGGTTGTTATCCGATACTACTTTATGTTTGATGCTTTGTGATGTACACCCTGATGCGAGCAAAGATGTACCTAAACTACGATAGGTAGTACGTAGCGTGTGAAAGTATCTCGTGTGAGTGTCAACAGAGCGCGTGGAACGTGCGTCGGGGCGCGTGCTGGGCGGCGGCGGAGCGCGCGGCGGGCTGGTGGCGCGGCTGCAGCTCAATGAGACTGTGGCGTACATGGCGCGCGCCACCTGCCTCACCGTCGCCGCGGAGACCGCCGGCGAGCTGCTGCTCAGCGACAGGTCAGTCTCCGAACAGCGTTGTATGATCCACTCGCAGGCCTCACTGCTCATACCGATGATCGTGCTAGTCTATAAATCGCTCACTACCAGCCTTTATTTATTTTATTTTATTTATTTATTTATATCAAATTAGCACGGTAACAGTAACCAATTACACTAATGATAAATAATAAATATTACTTACATTACGTCAATGTCAAATTTGGTTAGCAATAATAATAAATTACATATCACAAAAAAAAAAAAACACACACAAAATTATTACGTCCATGTCAAATATAGTTTACAATAATAATAAATTACAAAGCACATTGAATTCGATTATAAAAATAAAAAATTAAAACACAAAAAGAGAACAGATATACATTCAAAAATACAAATTATTAAATACAACATACACAAGAAACAACAAAGTCAGTTCATCCATTCATTCGTTCATACATCACACCTTTCACAGTAGCACAAACATTCCGCCATGATCGTCTTCCAGTCATCAGTGAACAGATCGCACTGTTGTCTTGCGTCAAGGATATCATTGAGCGAAGCAAGTGATCGTGGTATTGGGGATTTTTGGTGAGCAACTGTTTTGCATAGTGGGACCGCAAACAGCTTATGTTTTCTACACCGGATATAGCTATCAGGGACGAACAAGCGACATAGTTGATCATGAAGGTCCGGTGCATTTAATTTCCCTCGAAGGATCTTACACATGATGGCTAGCTGATCATGCGATCTCCTGACTTCAAGCGAGTTGTATCCCAGACATCCGAGTAGAAACTTCGTAGGGTACAAATATGGATAGTACCCATATTTACGCTTGTATAGATATCGTAGAAAGGCTTTTTGAACTTTCTCCAACAAAAGGGTATACTTGTCCTCATGTGGATGCCAAACACACGCGCTGGCTTCAAGTTTGCTCCGAACTAAAGCACTAAATATGAGCTTAATGACTTCCGTGCTTTGAAATTCCCGAGAGTTCCTTAACACAAAACCTAGCCGCTGGTAGGATTCCTTTGCCACTGTTACGATATGATTGTGAAATGTGAGCTCTCGATCGAACGATACACCCAAATCCTTGACCGAAGTGACGCGAGATATTTCAAATTGATCCAGCTTGTATTGAAATGTGATAGGGTGTCGCATCCTACCAAAAGTCATCTGGAAGCATTTCAAGCTATTGAATTCCATTTTATTACGCACGCTCCAGCTATATACAGAATCTATATCTTCTTGCAGCATTAAACAATCCTCTATTGTTTTTATTTCACGATATAATTTCAAATCATCTGCATAAAGAAGACACTTCGAATATTTGATAACCTTTGGAAGGTCATATAAATGAAAAATGGAGGACCCATAATAGATCCTTGACTGACTCCGGAACGCGTGTGATAGGGAAGAGATTCATAAACCCCAACCCGAACATACTGCTGGCGATCACGAAGCATATCAGCACAAAATTTGAGCAGTTTCGGCTCAAAACCTATAACGCTGAGCTTTGCCAGTAGTATATCGTTATTGACCCTATCAAACGCCTTCCGGAAATCAAAGTACACCACATCTACTTGCACTCTTCGATCCAAACTAGTGGAGATATCATTAACTAGTGTTAAGAGATTCGTGTTAACAGATCTATTTTTCCTAAACCCGTGTTGCTCATTACATAGGAATGGCTCTATTTGCTTATGCAACTTTTGATGGAGTACACGTTCAAACACTTTAGCCACAGTAGGTAGTATAGCTATAGGACGATATTCTTCCACTGATGTCTTGTCCGAGCTTTTGGGGATAGGAGTGACCCGGGAAAGCTTCCACTGGGGTGGATAAACTCCACTCTGTAACGCGAGATTAAATAAGTAACAAAGCGGATATATCAATAATGTTTTCCCTTCCCTGAGGAGCCACGGTGGAATATTATCAGGCCCTATGGAACTACCGGATTTTAGATTTTGAATCCCCAAAGCTACATCCCACGGCGCTATCTCAGGTGTGTACACATGGTTGCTCGAAGAGGACAAATCCTCACTCGATATGCTTAGTGCATCAAGCCTGGGGTTGTCGGGTAGAAAAACACTAGAAAAGAACTCAGCAAATGCATCAGCAACTTGTTTGCCCTTCAAAGTGATGCCGTTGTAAATAACAGTAGATTCGAAACCGCCTTTAGATCGAAGACTAGCCTTCTATATAGATGGTCGAATTTAGAGGTCGAGAGCGCCCTAGGTTTAGAACATCTCTGCATTATTATATTTCATAGTGGAAATTCTACGCTGCGCTTGCAGGACCACTCCTGCAAGTTACCGCCTTCCGAAATCTCAGCTTCTCCATCAGTCAGACTGTTGATCATTTTAAATAGGTATGAATCGAACATTCTGTCTGTTGTTCGCTTTGTTTGCGACCTGTCAATCGATCTCTTCTCTCGTGAACTGACCCCCACGTCTCCAGGAGTGTCCACTTCGTGCCGGACGACGTGGAGGAAGAGCCGCCAGCCCGCGGCCGCGGGCGGCACGCGGCGAGCTGTCCCGAGGTGCGCGCGCCCGCGCAGAGCTGGCCGCTCGACACCGTGCTGCAGGTATCGTGTAGTATATCGATGACGGAAATTTTAATTGACTTAACGGACATTTTGTCGAAAATGAGTTATGAATGCCACTATACTCAGTTTTTTGCGCTCTTTCGAATGGTATATTAGAAATCTCTCTGTTTCAAAAAATGTCCGTTACTCTTTAACTTTTTTTGTACTTATCACATAATTTTACTTTTAAAAAATGCTTCAAGGAACATATCAGTATATGTTTGTCGTAAGACCTTTCCAAAAAAGTATAAAAAATAAAATATTTAGTGAAGACATTTCAACAGTTTTGTCATTTCGACCTTGACGACGCTCGAAAAGGATTTATAGCTCATGGTCTTAAGGGACACATTTATCTTTGATACCCTGTATGACCTGAAATAGAATTCAAACTTTTCGAAATCAAACTAGTATCTAAGCCTACTTTTGAATTAATAACCGCAGTTATTATGTCTTGGAACTATACAACGTGTCACAGAAAGGTTCCACATTCTGAAAGGCATGTCTGTGTATTTAAAATTCATACAGGCGATTCATGACTGCATGTATCTCCTGTATGAGTTTTAAAAGCTATGTAATTTTTTTCATAAAACAAAAAAATACTTTTCACGTATTATTTTGGACAACCCTAACAAATAAAAACGGCATACCGCGTCAACCGCTTTGACAGCGCGCGCTGCAGTGCGCCTTTTGGCTTCCGTCGGCGGCCGGACTACCGGTGAACCTCGCGCGGCGCGGGCGGCATTCTTAGGGTTGACATCGGGTTATTTTACGCAAAACGTTAACTTGGTATAACTCTTAATCTAATGTGCGTTAATTTATCTTTTGGGGTAATTTTTAAATATATCTGGGCATGTGTAGTTTAAGTATTTTTCTACCTTTGTGTCACACTTTGTATATTATATATCATTGAAATGGCTGAACGTTGCAAATAAGATCAGGGGCGAGCATTGAAAGTCTATGCTGATGCGAACGGTAGTACGAAGCACGCGGTCGTCTGCGAACGTGTGAAAATTGGGCTCTTGACCTACCACTGAGCTATGTATATTCCAAACCAAATTTAATGGCGTCTGTTAAGTTACAAACTCTGCAAGCCCATATTCCTGACCGGTGGAAGCGTTTTTGACGGGTCCACTGGCGTTACTGCGTGGTGTAATGATATACGCATATCGTGACGCAGGTGGTGACGCGGCGCTGGTGTCTGCAAGAAGTAGCGGTGGAGGTGTTCCTGAGCTCGGGCCACGCGCACCTGCTGGCGTTCGCCGACGTCGCCGAGCGCAGCGCGTTCCTCAAGGCGCTGCAGGCCTCGCATCTGCCTGCCAAGTAATATCTGACACAGTACTAATTCTCTGCTTTAGCTGTAACGGTAACCATACTTTACCTCCAATCAGATGTAAGAAATTACCCAACAATAAAAACTGTGACTAAAAGGTATATATATTTCTAACTACAGCAGGTTAGTAGAAGGCAGGCTTGAAAAACCCCTTTTTTTCAAACTTTAAAGTCTAAAAAAGTGATCTTCGTTTTGTTTTGTTTGTAATCATTTAGTTGAGAGCCTGAAATCCTTAATATTTCACTTGAAAGCGGGTTTGGGTTGGGCGGGAATTAATTTCTTTGAAACAAAACAACTCGTACAATTGGGATAGAACTTCTCTTAAGGTAAGTTCGTTTAATCCCAAATTCTACTTCGTAAGTTTTGTTTCTTCGAAATTACATACTCGTAGTTTACATAGTAGATTTTGAAAGACAGTGAGAATGCTGAAATCTTAAAGAAAGACTGTGATACATTTTGTTGTTTTCTACTAAAGAACTTGATTTCTGGCATATTTTACTGCAAAACTATGTAATTTTAAGTTATTTTGCAAAACTAATTTAATTCTTATCCAACCAAATTATTCTCGAAAAGGATTGGTGTACATATTTTTACTAAAGTTCGTTTCCAGAATCGAGCCGGACACGCTATCAGAAGCCATGTCGCAATGGCGCAGCGGGGCCATCACCAACTGGGAGTACCTGATGCGGCTCAACGGTCTCGCCGGGCGCTCCTACAACGACCTCATGCAGTACCCGGTGCTGCCCTTCGTCATCGCCGACTACACCTCGCGCATCCTGGACCTGACGCAGCCGGAGGTGTTCCGAGACCTCTCGCGCCCCATGGCCGTGCAGAACAAGAACCGCGAGCAGCACTACCTCAAGATATACAACGTAAGTACAACTGGAAGGATTCTCTTTGCGGTTTAAGTATAATGTCGCTTTAAACTACCTTAGAGTGAGACACACGACCGTTGGCAGCACTGGCCTGTTAGTGCTGCCAACGGTCGTATGTCTCTCCAAAGGTCCAGGTCAATTAGTTCAAAGGCCAAGTCTTAATTCATTTAAAGCGGTCCGCAGACAGTTGTCTTCACCAGCTGCGTAGTGTTCGACCAATCACAGATGCCAAATGGCTAAATCTAGACCTGTAATTGGTTGTTGATCAGCCCACAGCTGTTTGCAGGACCTCTGCCTGACGTGGGAATTACATTTTCTACACACAGACAGAAAAGGCAAGGCGTGCATTTGCTGTACCATTACACAACGGCATTGCATTAATAACTTTCTCGTGCCACCTTTTTACGTTCCTGTAAGTTTCAATTTATTGCGACGTGGCAGTCGGACGACTTCATGCATAATTTTTACTTTAGTTGGGGAGTTGCTTTAATCGTTTTTTAAGTCATGACAGAGATCTTCAGGCAGTTTAAAAAATCATAACACCAAGGCTAGCCACTACATTTGAAACTGTTAATAAAAGGCACCCCCGAATCTGTGGGAAAAATTTCAATTAGGAAAAATACTAGCCATCTGGCCTGTATTTTAGGGAGTGTCTACTAAATTATTGAATCTACAAAATTATATGGTCTATATAATAATATATAAATATATATGTGTGTGTGTTATGATGTGTCAGGACCTGAAAGCAGCGCGCAGTGAAGGCAGCAGTCCACTGGTGGCGCGCGAGCCTCACCACTACGCCTCGCTGTACTCCAACTCGGGAGGAGTGCTGCACTACCTGGTGCGCCTGCCGCCCTTCACGCAGCTGTTCCTCAACTACCAGGGTATGTGAGCTTTAGTCTGTAGTGGGCTATGTTACTTCTATCCTCTACTAATCAATCGCGCGACCACGAGGTCAGAATCTCACGGCAGCGACATCGGCGGCGGGGTCTGTATACAAGCGCCCAGAGTGTAACTTCGTGTTGCCATTGGAACATTTGTTGTCGTAGTGAATTCATAAGCTATAGGGTAGATACCATTTGATTAATTACCCACATATGGTACGTTGTAAATATATTTTTATGTGCATAATAAAGACCTTCATTCTCCGATAGTCCGTCTTTCATTGAACACCACACTTGGCGCAGCCGGTAGGATTTATGCCGTTGGTAGTTGATAGCCGGTAGGTAGTTGTTTACTGGTCACCGCGCTACCGCTCACAGCGGCGAAGTCGTAGCCGATCGGTTAGCTTACCGCTGAGCGACGAAATGATAGAGCTGTTTGTAATACACTCCTTCTGTTACTGTGTATAAAATGTTTTGAAATGTTTTTGAAATGAAAATTTTGTTTTTGAAATGTTTTGAATGTAGTTCCGTTTGTCCGGACAACTTCGACATGCCGCACGTTCCACTCGCCGACCACCACGTGGCGCGTCATCAAATTAAAGACTCCACATTGTCGGGAATCCTGCAATTATGTATATGTAAATATGTCTGACTGAAGTACTGTTTGTCCAGACAACAACTTTGACATGCCGGATCGCACGTTCCACTCGCTGGCCACCACGTGGCGCCTCATCACCAACGACTCTCCCACCGATGTCAAAGAACTTATTCCGGAGCTTTTCTACCTGCCTGAGCTTTTCCACAATAATGAAGGTAAAGTATACATGTTTGGTTGTCGTATCACAAACATATCTGAAATTATTTGACATAGAGCAGTAAAGTACAATATTCGTGAATCGCGGGAATATTGAGCAAAACTAATCCGATATCAGAATAGAGTTTCTTAAATCGGTATCATTCGTTTATGATGCTTTTTTGTTCGGGTTAACACTAAAACATCCGGACCAAAAAAATATTTGAAAATAATATTTTTGGTCCTTCGAGAATAAATAGAGCTACTCTGCTTAAAATCCCCGCAGATAGGTTGACGTGTGCGTTCATAATGTCAGCCGTGTTGTGGGCGCAGGTCTGAACCTGGGCATCCGGCAGTGCGGCGCGGGCATCGACGACGTGGAGCTGCCGGCGTGGGCGGCGGACGCGCGGCTGTTCACGCTGGCGCACCGGCAGGCGCTGGAGGCGCGCCACGTGACCGAGATGCTGCCGCACTGGATCGACCTCGTGTTCGGCTACAAGCAGACCGGCCAGCCCGCCAAGGACGCCATCAACGTGTTCCCCGCCTGCGTGAGTACGACGCGCGCGGCCGCCCACTCAGTCACCGTGTGCTTATAGCGAGGCTGATGTGTTGTTTCACCCGCAGACGTACTACGGGTTCTCGCCGGAGTCGCTGGAGGAGGAGAGCGACCGCACGGCGGCGGCCGACATGGTGCGGCTGTACGGGCAGGCGCCGCGCCAGCTGCTGCGCTCGCCGCACCCCAGCGTGCAGCCCGCGCTGCAGCTGCAGCCGCCGAGAGAGGTGACCGTCGCTGCAGTTCGCCCGCGGCTGTGCTGCCCGACTGTATGTAATGTATTATCGTATTGTATTACAGATGGACGTGGTGGCGGGCGTGTCGGGCGTGCGCTGGGGCCGGTACTGCGGCTCGCCCGCGCTGGCGCCGGTGGCCGTGAGCGCGCGCCGCACGTGCGCCGGCGCCACGGCGCTGCACGCGCTGCCCAACGCGCGCGCCGTCGCCGCCGTCACGCACGCTACCGCGCTGCACGCGCTGCTCGGTAACTATACACATTACACACTATTGTTGTCTGAAATAAACTAATGATCTCCTAAAAATGTATTTATTTTGGACATTTTAGTTCAATTGCGTCCTGCAGTTTTGGAATTAGATTAGATAAGATTCAGGAGTAATGGAGACAAAAAAAGTATTTCAGGGGATATGACGCCCCTATTCCTTCCGCCGCTCCGTTTAGTGTTTAGTTGCATCACAATAATTTGTACCAGTATAATAAAATAAAAATGTATGGCGTGTGTAGGCGAAAGCGGCGGGGGCGGCGGGGGCGGCGGGGGCGGCGGGCCGGCGCTGGGGCTGGTGTCGTGGGGCCACTCGGACTGCATCGTGCGGCTCAAGCGTCGCCGCGACGCGCCGCCCGACCTGCTGCTGCACTCGCCCGCGCTCGACCAGGTGACCTAACACACAATACTGTTACGAGATGGGTTCTTGGATAATCAGTTAAAACGCCGATTAATCACTTTGCACTTTATTGCACACAATCACTCCACAAAAATCACAAATACACAAGACACACAGCTGGTTCGCACAAACACTTCACACTGGCACTGATATTCACACAAACTAGTCACTTCACAATCACTGGTATCGCACTCTAACCCGTGATGTTATCGCTTCGACGAATAAACGAATAACTGCCTCCCCAAAGGTCGGCCGGCGTATTTATATCCGTTATTACAGTCTGGAATTCACTAGATAATTCGTGACATTACTAGATCTAATAAACGCTATTGTGTTGAAAAGTAAACAACTTGAAAGTTCGAGACTTCCCTATTGTTTCTCCAACACGAAAACACCAAAAAAACTAAACGCCGACGGCAGACAAAGGCCGACCCCGCTCGAGTCATAAAGCCATAAAACCGAATACAAAAGGCACCAATAAAAACGCAAAACAATAGAGCTTCCCAGAATCGGATCACGTAAACACCGCAGATTACATCATAGGTACTACATACCTACAACGGGTGCCTACTGTGTTACAATACAAACTATCAGGGCCAGGTAAATCAGCTGTCAGACCCGGACAAAAAATCCAACCAAGAGGAGCCCCGCCCCGTCTCGGCACGACTTTCTATAAGATGATGCGCCAATGCGTGTCATCTTCGAGCATATACCAATGAAAATGTTAATGATGAAATCCACGAACATAATTGTCTGCCAATGTTTACCGGGGGACGGGGAACACGCATTGCACACGCGCAAATAAAAATCTTATTTGTGTAAATGCACACTAAAACAATCCCGCACACCATCATATAATACGCACACAATTATAAAATACGACTATGATATATGAGAATACACACTATGATAATATCTAGTGATGGGCATTCTTAAGATGATTTTATATTTTTTCCGAAAATTGCTTCCCTTATTATGATGGCTTATTAAGTGTAAAGTGCTAGTGAACGTGCATGCATGCGTGTGTAGGCAAATGATACAACATTGATAAATGTGACTTTCGTAGCGGCAATCTCGTTAAAACTTGCAGTAAAATTAACGTCCACTTTACTGTGGGTATAACATACTAAGAATATGATTTTTACTAAGATTCCGACCACAGGACGCTGTATCCAGTATTATTATATACTACGGAACTGATCGCGCACTAATATTACGAGATAAATAAATTCCTCCTCATCCCGACGTTTCGGCCGAGTTGCATCGACCGTGGTCACGGGCCAGTATATGTAGCCTTACGTTAACATCTCCTTTGGTATATGCTCGAAGTGTGTCATAGATGTCCAACATTTGTCACAAGTCGGCAGGTATTATCACAAAAACAAAAAAACTCGCAAACACGAGGAGAGAGAGATAGAGGTCTTTATTTTGCAAAGGGACACTTATACAGGCTAATAAACAACATACATACAAATTTTTTTTTCGAATCGAAAATATAAAGTTGTCATATCGTGTGTACAGATAACCGTGGTGTGGTCGGGCTGCTCGAGCGCGGCGTGCCCGCTGCTGATCGGGATGTGGTCGGGGCGCGTGGTGGCGGCGCGCGTGCGGGCCGGCACGCTCGGGCCGCGCGTGCGCACGCGCGCGCTGCTGGCGCACACCGCGCCCATCACGGCGCTGCACGCCAGCGCGCGTGCCGCGCTGCTGCTCTCCGCCAGCCACGACGGCCTCGTCGTGCTCTGGGACCTCAACACGTGAGATATACACCCGCCACACTACACTACCTATGCCACACCTACACACCTCACTCGACTCATTGGCTAATACAAAATACAGAAGCTCAATTTCAAATTGCAGTATACTGTATTGATATGATGCTCATACTCTGTCGAAATCAGTCCAATAACGATTAGACGTATCTCGCTGTAGTAAAACACTCCACAATGATAAAGTGTACTCTCGGCCACTACTTGGCTGGTTGTGAAATACCCGTGCAGTCAAACGGCAACATTGGTGACACAACACGTGTTCAAGGACACACCGAGACTAAATGTAACTACTCCAATCAATATCTGCATCAATATCCGACTAGGCGAGTGTAATGCGTATCCCTTGACAACGGCGCCTCGTATCGCTCCGCAGGCTGTCGTACATCCGCACGATCCCGAACCGCGACATGTTGTCGGTGACGCGCGGCGCCGTGAGCGACACGCTGAGCGACGTGGCCACGGCGCACGCGCCCCGCGCCTCCCCCGCCGCCGCCGCCCGCGCGCCCGACGCGGACGCGCACGTGGCCGACCAGTACGAGAGCGACGCGTCCTATAAGTACAAGTCGCTCATTAGAGTGCACACGTGCAACGGTGTTTTCGTCGGTGAGTGCTCCTTTATATCTGTTTGCTCGGTATTGATGTCCTTTTCCACCTCTTCTTCCTTGCTTATTGTGTAAAACTTTTGAAGTTTATGTGTGTTTTATAGATTGATGACTTTTTAGTGTTGCTTAGTAGAAATGAAACGTGTCGGTATGTTTGCAGGCAGCGTGAAGGTGGCCGAGGAGGTGACATGGCTCTCGTACTCTCACGCGCCGGAGGGAGTGAGCGTGAACTGCGTGGCGGCCGCGCTGCGGACCGGCGGCGTGCGGCTCTACTCCTCCTGGGACCTGCGCCCCGTCACTTACATCCCGCCCGCCGCCAGCGCGCCGCTCACATGGTAACATACACCACTACACACTACAAGAAGTCAAAGAGCTTCTTCAGTGGCTGGAGCACTCCAGCCACTGAATAAGCTCATCATTATAACACAGCCCATGAAAAATTTAAAAAAAAATTGAATTTTTCAATTCTACTAGCTAAATTTCTTCAAGACTACATTTACAGACTTATCATGTTGGATTTCCCTTCAAGTTCCCAATAGGCCCCACACTGGCATACATACCATTACTCCGGTTGCACTTGAACTTCCTTTCGACTTGTATTACTCTATTTTACCCTCTCCATTACTAGTACTAAAGTAGGGACAAGATAATAGGTCACTTTTGACAGATGTCAGTTTTATATTCATAGTGAGGTGACCTGCTTAAAAACATCGATTAAATTAATGAATCGAATGAATCGATACAGACTTGAAACATATGTGAATTTTAAAAATGATCATGCGAATCCCTGTCCCATTATTATTTTTTCTTTCATAAATTAAAGGAGCAAAATAAGACAAGTACCTATGTAATTTAACAAAAAAATTGCTTTTATTCACTTGAACTATCGGAACTGCTATCTTCATCACTGCTGTCAGCACTCAGAGATATTATTAATTCATTTTCAATAATATTGTCTATTCTCACATCTCGTTCAAAATCTTGTAAAATTATTTTCTTTGTCTTCTCCACGACTTTTCGCCAGTCTTCTGTAGTGACTTCTGCACATGCAGTTTGTAGCAGAGTCATCATTTTAGCAGTACTGAAGGGTGGTTCAGTATTGTTCCGCGCTGCATGACCCTTTATTTGTGCCCAAATAAGCTCGATGGCGTTATACTGGCAATGGTAGGGAGGCAATCGAATAACTTCGTGTCCATGCTCTAGGGCTAGTTCATCGATTACATAGCGGAGCTTGGACGGCTTAGTTGCTTTTACCAGATTTAACAACTCAACTTTTAATAAAGTTGGACTTGCCTCCACACCATTTCTTACCAGCCACGAGACAATTTCTTGCTTTTTATTTGCTTGAGTTGGTGGTTTATCAACTTGTACAGAATGATACGGAGCATTGTCCATTATAATTTTCGATGGGTTTTCTAAGCTGACTAGCAGCTTCTCAAACCACTCTTTAAAAACATCAAAGTTCATTTCCTCATGGTAATCTGCATCAAAGTTCATTTCCTCATGGTAATCTGTTGTAGTTTTAGTGGCGAATGCGAGGAGGCAGTCTGGAATAAAACCTTGAGAAGCTGATCCCGCGTGACATATAATAAGTCGGGCTCCTTTTCCCGATGGAACTTTTGAGGTGGAGGCCGCTGTATCATCGGTCCATGTCCGCGCAACCGTATGGTTCGCATTCAACCATGTTTCGTCAATAAACACGACATTGTCCCAATCCGTAATTTTATTTACCTCACGTAAGAATGTTATTCTCTTCAAAATAATATCGTAGCGTTCTAGCAGGATTTTCCGCTTGTCGGATTTTTTAAATCTAAAGCCAAACGATTTCAAAACCTTTGATACAGACGATTTGCCTCCAAAAAATAAACCTGCGCCTTTTAACGAACTCAATAGCTTTTCCCGTGTAGGATATTCTTTTCTCGAGTAATATCCATAAATGTGGTTGCGAATTGCAGTAGCATCAAAATTATCAACGTCAACAATTTTCTTGTCCCTCTTTCGTTTTTTCGGTGTACGTAAAGTATTATCTTCTGAGCCTAATGGTCCGTATTTCTCTTTCAGAATTTGAGTTACTGTCTTCTTCCCTATTCCCAATGCTTCGGCAACGCGTTCTCTCGGTGGTTTCAATGGTAAAAGAGGCCCATCGTTAACTGATTCACGTCCAAAATAATTGTACAATTTCAGCACTACTTCGCAAGATTGACTGTTTAGAGTTTTCCCCCGTTTCGACATAGTAAGACTATAATGTTTTTCTTGTTTAATAATCGTTAAGCAATCGGAGTCCAATTTATAGCCAGGTAAACGTAGTCAGTAAGATCAGTTCAATGAAAAAGCCGGATCAGAAGAAAATAACAGAGAGCACACCAAAAACGCACAGTCACTTCGCACAACAACAAAAGACTGCGTCATCATCATGTTATGGCGACATGACATGCGTCATCGACAGGCACTGGTGTTGCCAGCAACATCCACCTAAATTGCACCCAACATCAATGACCTTTCTATTTAGTTATTTTTTTGTATTTTTATAGTTAGTTAAAAGAATAATAAATATGTATAATTAGGTTTTATTATAATCACAACGTGGTTATAAATTTATGGTGATTTTTCTTTACAAGTAATCATTGCATTCGATTCAACTTACAATCCTATCAGCTTTCGATTTTTAGAGTAACATCCCTAGTCTTTAAAAAGAAAAAGGGTTGACTGACGCAACATTGTAACGACGTTCAGTTCTTTAGATCAGAAATTGTTTATTATGTTTAGAATGGTTTATTAGTGAAAGCAAATCGTAAAATTACTCGTATCGGTCATTATTACAATAAATATGTAAACGTAATTGAAAAAAGTTAAGCCATTGTGCAGTTCTTATTTTATGCCCGCCGTTACAAGGTTACGTTGTTGAATTTTGATGAAATGTCAAAAGTGACCTATTATCTTGTCCCTACTTTAGCAGTGTTATAAAGTTGTGTTGTCGTTGCAGCATCACGTTCAGCAGCGACTGCCAGCTGCTGTTCGGGTGCTACGAGGGCGGCGCCGTGGTGGCGTGGGAGGCGGGCGGCGGCGCGCGGCCCGCGCCCGTGCGCATCCACCCGGCGCACGCGCTCTACTGACCGCGCCCGCCGCCACCTCCGCGGACGTCACCGGGGACACCCCCTCCTTGTCATACGTTCCGGCTGTCGGCTCCGGCTCCGTCCCGCTCGCTTGCCGGTCGTTAGCGCGAGCAGGATGAAACGCGATGTCCAATGCCAATAATGAAAGAACTGAAACCAAAACTTGGCGTCGGCTCCGCCCACAACGAAATAACAGAAATGACGTTTGAGCTACTTTTCGAATATCACAGTAGACTTTGCCTTATCCAGACAGCTCCAAGGCGGAGCTTACTTTTAGAAATCCGATGACATTTCTAATTCATTGACCACGAGATATGACCAATGTCTTTATATTTGTGATCGGCAACAGTATGTGAGGCTCCGCTCAACCGCGCCTCCAGAACTTCCATTTTACTTTTACGTTTGAAACGTCTTGTCTCTACTTCTCTGATTACGTAACATATCGTTGAAACTAGATACATCATTTTTATATTGCATCCTAAAAAATATAAAGAAATACCTCACACGTTATAGTGTTCTATTTTGATGCATTTGTGCAGACATGACATCTAAAAATTTGAAGCCTTAGAAGTAGAAGAAATATAAAGACTTCGACTTACCTTCGATCCAGTTGTGAAGTACCACCAGTTTCTCTTTGCGAAAATAATTCTAAAAATGTAAGCACGTTATGATACAAAATTTGTATTTTAATATACATGTAATACGAAATTTAGCTTTTGTTTGGAGAGCGCTCGAGACAAGCTAGCGCGACCCAACTCTGAATCACATTAGTCCCATAGCTACATGTTGTCAAACATACATGTAATTTGAGCAATAAAAGACATATTTTGTAAGTACACTCGAAATTATACAACAATTAGATATACAAGCTCTAAATAGCTGTATGAATTGTCTTCCAAAATGCTGTATACCTATGTCTAAGAGAAATGTAGGTATGTAAATCTAATTAGTAGTTACATTATCGTGCCACATTTTGAACAATAACGCTCATAAAAGTAAGATTATTATTTTATGTGATGTTTGGAAAATATTCCTAATAAGTATTTATACGACAATGTTTTATTTCATGACTTGACGACGAAACGTTCATTATTTTTGTACTCAACTACTTTTACAAAATAAAATCAAATATATGTAATGAATTTTGTTATTTATGTAAGACTGTTTATACTGTGTTTTTACAAGGCAACTATTTATTAGGTATAGATATAAATTTTATTAGGCAGTATATCGTTAAGTGTTAAATTGTGTACATATTAGTTATTAAGAATTCTTGTTAATACATTCCTTCTGAACTGCATTTGGTCGCCAAAAAGTAATCTCCTTGTCAATTAGTTGTGCCCTAAAGCCTTAGTATTAGTTTTTACGGTAATTGAAAACTATGAATTTTGATGTTTTTCTATACATTTTTGTTAGTTCTTCCTCGTTTACGCCAGAGGCGCTGTGCAAAAATGTATGGAACCAGACTATAACTAGATACTATAGTTTCCGGTTTACGTATTTACTCATAGTGACTCCTCACTGGTTTCTGGTGTACATAGGTAGCTGCAATGCCAAAAATGTTTAACATATGTCTACTGTTTAAACATGTATATATATTATATTTTCCATTGTTCTGTTCTGTTATTTTAACGCCTATGAAAAGGTTTTTTATTAATTGTGATTTCATATCTTCCAGTTGTAATAAACTCTTATCAACTTTACACGTATTTTATTTGTAAGAAAATTTGGAATTTAGATTCTTAATCTTAATCTAGATTATTCTGATAGCTACTACAGTAGATAACTCAAAAGATATCAAAAGAAGTGAATTGTGCCAGACATGGCTTTCGCTTGCACAGAACAGCAGACTCCTCTGTGGTGCATGCAACCACAGAGGAGTCTGCTGTTCTGTGCATAGACGAAGAAGATATAATCTTCTGTCTACGGTTGCATGCTATGAATGGCGCCTAATGCCTATACTAAGCGTTATACAAATCGACGGATGGGAAGTTTTGCGCAGAACGCTGCGTAAAAGTCGAAATATAGGTATACGCGGGAGACAGAGAGACGAGACGCCGGGGCACCCGCCCGTCAACCTCATGCCTCCCGCGCGCTCCCTACGCACTACGACACGCGGCGTCGGAATTGTGCACACATCCGCAATAATTTGCCGATCACGGCGAAGTGTCATCTACGTCTAACCTCTCATCCGCCGATTTGTGAGGCGCTTAGTACACCTACCTTTGAGCTGAAAGTAGGTACCGTATAGAAGTCGGATCGAAATTATTGAGCTTGTGGCGGACCGAGAAAAAGACTATGGAACGACTTAGACAAATAACTTTACTGGCAAACTTCATTTCAGGATTTCAGGAAAAATGGGAAGTGGTTTCAAGCTTCTGTAAGCGCGCGGTGGGATGGGAAAGTAGTTCGCTGTTCTGTGGATGGGATGGACTATGATGTGACTACGACATAAAATATTATCAAAAATTATTGACACTAGCAAATGCACAACAATGCGACGTCGAAACAAAAGAAAAAGCATGATTGTGTCAATCAAATTAAAAAATGAGAACTGTCAAATCAAAAATGTCAAAATAATAAAATGGCTGCTTGTTACTAAACAAGTGCGTAATTATTAAATACGTGTTTTCCATTTTTACATATTTTGCATTACTACACAATATTATTTGTAGTGTGAATTAGTAAAAACTATAATGGGATCAAAAAAGCACAAGAAAGAATCGAAAAAGAAGAAGCACAGGAGTAGATCACGTTCGCCCCTGGATGGTGAGGAGCGTGAGCGAAAACGCCACAAGAAGCACAAGGATCGGAAGAAGGACCGCTCGCCTGATGGTCAGTAGCGCTTTCTTTACATCTAGCCTGTAAGAGCCAAGTGCTGGTGATGACTTATTTGCTGCTTACGGTGTTATTGATGACATTTTTTGGTTATGTGTCATCCAAATTATTGTTCTCAGTATGGCCTTACGTGTATTTGTTTACTGTCTATTCGGTAGTAAATCATCATCAGCACAGGCTATATCCCCAGTTGACAATGATAATGGCATAGTTTGCTCATTATTTCAGACTCGGTGGCATTCGCGATGGGCCACCGCGCTCTGCTTGCTGCCAGCGTGAGGTGGGTATCTAATGAATAGTAGAGGAAACCAACACAGCGAAATGTCGGTATAACTCCTGGCTTATATTTTTTCTCTGAAACAAAGCATGTTCAGAACAGCAAAATATAAAATTATTTAGATTTACTTAGGTAGGTACTTAGAAGAGGACATGACAATTTTCATGCTATCAACATCAGTGTAAATATTAAGTAACTAGGACAATATTGATTCGTCTATGTATAAGCCGGGTGGCAAGCTCTTATGTTACTTTCTAAGGCTCTAAGCCTCCTGAAGGCATAGCATAGCTAAATGTTTAAAACTGCTAGGGTCTACAGTTGAACATATAGTCTGAATCACAGTACCAAACTTTGTAACATGCTCAGTTGTAATTGCAACCTGCCCCCATAATTATTATCCATGCATTCTGGCATTCAGCTTCATTTCTCCTCCCTTCTGCTCTTGTGGTGTGGTTCGCGCAGGAGAAAAAGCAAAGCTGAATGTAAGAACACATAATATACAAGATGATTGCTGCAGTCAACCACCTCAAAGTTGGCTATATAGAGCAGTGCTTTGCTTAGGTAAGAAGTGCCTCATCGAGCTACATCATGACCACTATTCCAGTAATTACTACTCTATTTAGCTCATATTAATTACTAATTACACAAAAAAAACAGTTTTATGTAAAGCAATTATTAATTAAATAGGTACCTACTTGGATATTCAGGAGTACTAAGTTTTACAGATATCTTTCCCAATATCTTAAAATTTTTTGAACACCAAAACACTAAAATATCTCAGATCACACATTAAGAGTGATAAAATTGAATGCACAAAATTGCATGACAAACTGTGATTTTTTTACATGTTTCTATGATGGGTTGTCCGTTTTTAAGTTTTCTGAAAACAAAATACGTTGATTTTTACAAAAGCTAACTAAAATATAGATAATCTGGTGTAGGCTGAATCAATCTTCTTTTCGCCCATGATGTTAGCTACAAGCTGGGTAAACCTAATTGATTAACAACCAACTTAATAACTTAATTGATAAACCATAGAATCCTGGGTAAACATAATAAACCCAATCCTGATTTAAACTCACTTAACAGCTGCGAGAGGATTGGTTTTAGCTAACTTTACAGCTAAGAAGTTTAATTCAGATCATCTTTAAATATACAATTCTACTGTATGTGTGTATGTCAGCAACTCCTCCTAAATGGCTGCACCGATATGAATTAATTTTTTTGTTTTCATTTGAGTGGTACCCTTCATGGTTTAGATTCACAAATCAGCCTGGCAGATGGTGCTGCAGTCGGTCCACTAGTAGAGTATAAATATATTAGAGAACATCTTACACATGGTCTCAGACCCCAAACTAAGCAAAACTTGTCATATGGCTGACAGAGACTGATAATATACTACATATACTTATATAGATATTAACATCCAGACACAGAGATAACACCAATGTTCATCACATCAAGTATCATCATGCTTGCCCTGGGTGGGAATCAAACCCATGCTTCTTTGACCTAAGGAAGGAAAGAGTTAGGGTCATCAAAGACTGGGCCACTGAAGCAATTATATGATTGAAGATGAACTTACACAAAGTAACACCTGAGTCAATCAAGTATTTCGTGTTTTTCCCATGGAGATATACATTACCAAAAACACTTAGAATTTTTCAGAAATCAAAATACAGTGTAAACTCTTTGAAGCTCACTGAACTGCTCATGTTTTTCTTTGATATATTGTTATATTAGATGATATTGTAAATAGTTCACATTGTATTAGAAATGTGATGATATAAAATTGGTCTAGCCATTTCTGAGAAGGTTGATAACAAACACTGTGACATAGATTTTATTATTTCTGTGATTTAACATTCCATCACATTAGGCAAGTCATTTTACATTAATTATTCTTAACAATAGTACTTACATATCCAAAAATTCATAATTATCATTATATTAAAATCATTACCTCATTAGTTGTTATTAGTATTAATTTGAATACACTATAAAATACAAAAAAAATATATATATACCAACTGATTAATAAACATCACTGGATAATAATAATGAAACACAATCAATAAAATCATTTTTCATTCGTATTGTAGAATGAATACTTTGTCGGGTGCAGTCACATAAACTCATTTGGGGAATAAAAATGGTTGGATTGATAAAGTGTGTCTATAATAGTAAAAATTCTTCATAATGTTGTTCTGAATCTCCTTTCGGCTTTGTACACCTGTTCTGGATAACCCTGTGTAGTGGCTTATGGCATTATGTCTCCGAAATAAATAGGTCAATATCTATGTATTTTTGTCTGTGAGTTGATAATATTTTTCATACCTTGTATGAAAATAGTCCTCCAAATTAATTGTGAGCTATATATTTGCTAGTAAACATTTTAACCTTTATTTTTTAAGACAGATATCCCAGTGAGCATAGTGAACATTCTTGTAGTCAGTACTGGGAAACAACATTTTCGCAACAAATAAAAATACAGATTGTTAGCATACTGTGTGCGTCAGTATGCAGTTACAGTGTTTTGATTTATAGAAAAATAGTGTCATATTTGAAACAGTAAACATGTAATATACATATAAACATCTCATGGTGTTTGTTGTTGAATTCCTCTGAAATAGCTTGATCAATTATTATGTCATTATTTATATATTTTAAGTAGGACTGATAATAAGTTGTCAGCTATTTTTATACAACTCTGGAGCAATTTAACTGGAAATGAATGTTTGCCAGATTGGCTAGTTTTAAAATACGTAAAGATGAGAAGAGATGTATGAAATGGAAAGTAAGAGCGGGCGGTCTCCATTGTTGCAGTTGAAGAGGTGCCGGTAGACTCGCACATTTACCACCCCGAGGGCAATGGCGAGTCGGGCCTGCCCCCCGCGCCCGTCCCCGCCCCCGGGCTGGCCGCGCGCGACCCGCGCAGCTCCAGCCAGGAGCGCGACCGCCGCATGCGCGACCAGCGGCACCGCGACAGGTCTGTTCTCTCATTATGGCAAGTCTAGTCCTCTATCACAGCGGTTCAACCCAATGAAAATGTGAACAATGTGTTTGATTGCAGGGAGCGGGAGGAGCGCCGAGAGCGGGAGGAGAGGGAGGAGCGGGAGGAGCGGGAGGAACGCAGGGAACGGGAGGAGCGCCGGCAAAGGGAGCCGTCGCCGGCGGGCGGCGGCGCGCAGGAGAGCCTGTCCGTGGAGGAGACCAACCGCCTGCGCGCCAAGCTCGGCCTCAAGCCGCTCGAGATCAACGAGCCGCCCGCGGGTACGTCTCCACGCATCATGGTACTCTATACGTGAGGAGAAGGAGGACGCTGTTCTCTGTTGACCCGATGAATTTGTTTAAATAACCATGCTATAAGAGCCAGGGGCTCGATTCACTTAACCATTCGATCGGTGTAGAGCTGGTCCGCGTTTCAACCTCTCTCGTTTCTCCGCCACTCAAAAGCTGTCACACAACTGCCCAACTACGTTTAGATGACGTAAAGACGTGACACGATACAGTGTTGGTTCTGTGAAAGTCATTCGTATGTTGTGTCCCAGATGACGGCAAGCTGAAGGACGACCTGGGCGAGTTCTACCACAAGCCGGCCGCCAACATCGCGCAGCAACAGAAATCCGACAAAATTCGACAGAAACTCGAGGAGCGTAAGGAAAAGAGGAAACTTGAGGAAAAGTTAGTATTTGTTTAGAGCAGTTTTGATGAACCTCGGTTGTTCTGTGCCGTGTCTACATTTGACCATGTGTTGTGACCAGGCTGAAGACGAAGACCCTGGGCGAGGAGTCGGACGACGACGACGCGGCGGCGTGGGTGCGCCGCTCGCGCGCCATTGACCAGCGCAAGCAGGAGGCCGCGCGCACGGTCAGTCCCACTCCCCTTAATGCAATAGGTATACGGTTATACGGATATCACGACTCGAGGCGCTGTCCAAACTTGCCGTACTGATCTGATGACGCTCGAAACGATCAGACACTTTATTATTCCATGTGGGGGCGATAACTCCTGCACTAGCCTTTTGGTGTTTTGTTAATTTTGCAGTTACTTTATTGTTACTTTTCTTTTTTGGAGTCCCGTGTAAAATTTGCCATGTTAAATTGTGTGCAGGCGGCGATGCTGGACGAGATGGACGCGGTGTTCGGCGTGTCGGCGCTGGTGGAGGCCGAGCAGGCCGAGGAGCGCGCCGCCGCCTACTCCGCCGGCGACCTGCGCGGGCTGCGGGTGGCGCATCAGATCGACACCGTGAGTATATCTACGATTCCATTGTATCGAATATTAGAACGTCCACCGATTAGGTGGACTCGCAACATAATTGCAATATGATCAATTCCAACCAACTTTATTGAAAATCTTTATAAGAGACCTATGTACATTAGTGGAAGTCCAATGGCTGATGAATAGATGACATTATTCAAGAAAAGTAACACTGCAACAACACAATTTTTTTGAAGTGAATACTTCTTTATGCAACGCTAAGCGCACATTTTGGGATGGGTAAAAAAATGCTAAACTCTCGTCTGGACACGTAAATGATCGAAAATTCGTAAGACGGAGGAAGAGTAGATCGCCGGCGCGGCGTAATATCTTCTCGTTCTACCGCGCGGCGAAAATGTATGCCAGCTCCTGCTGTTTCGTTTCGCGCGGTGCAGGGCGCTTGCGCGAGTGTGATATTGTAGTTTACCACGTAAATCATAACATTTTTATACTAATAAATAAAGCAATTCGTGCAAAATGATTCCTTAACCATTCGAAAATATTCAAAAATGCACAACGTTAGTGTAGAAGTTTTCAGTTGTGCTGTGAGTCCCGGAGGGCAGGTCATCGTTATTGCACAGTTGTGTTGTGTTGTGTTGCAGCTGGACGAGGAGCGCGAGACGATCCTGACGCTGGCCGACAAGCCCGTGCTGGCCGACGACGACGAGGATGTGCTCGTCAACGTCAATATGGTTGATGACGAGAAGTACAAAAAGGTACGCTACACCCTTCGAGCAAATATTTATAAAGTCACAATCGTGCCTAAAAACCGGACAAGTGCGAGTCAGGCTCGCATGGCTCGCACATCGAGAGTTCCGTACAAATCCAGAAAATTTCACAAAATTGGAAAGTAAGTTGTTAAAATCTCTACACTATAACCAACGACAAAAGTTTTTTTTTTTCACTTCTCTCGTCATACATCGAAAATTACACATTGTTAAAATAATTTAAAACCATTTTTAGAGTCTGCTAATGAAGTTCTTTTATATGATACCTTACATGATACGATTTACTCACTTTGAATTTTAAACCCATATTTTGTGAATTTAAAGGTCCTATTTTTTGTGATTTAAATAAAAATTTACAGTTTTCAGATTTATTCCTATACCTTATTTTTGACTACGCAGCATGCGTAGTCAAAACTGTGGTCACGATCATTCGTCGCCCATCACTAATCGGCATGCCCATAAAGTATGACATTGACAGGTACTATCTGTACTATTAAGAAATGCGTGATTTTTCTGACAGCTGTCGCAGAGATCAAGCTATATTTTTTAGAGTATAGATGCTTTCTTAAAAAAATCATCTTCAACTACAAAAAATTATTTCTTTTTATACTTAATATAAACAAAAATTATTTCGTATGTGCTGTGTACTTTTCGGTTATCTTCATACGAATATGCTAGTTCATTGGAGCGCTTTACAGAAATGTATGAAGCTAAAAAGTACCTACTGTAGTTTTCGTTTTTAATTAAATTCAAACTTATGATGTACTAATCGCCTCACAAATTGAAAGATAGGAAGTTAGCCGCAGAAAGCTGCGCAAACGCCAAAATATAGACGTTAGCGGGTGCCAGAGAGACGAGACGCCGGCGCACACCCTCGTGCCTCCCGCGCGCTTCCTACGCCCGAGCTCACTACTTCGCCATTTGTATAGGCATTGTGCACACATGCGCAATAATTAGCGAATCACGGCGAAGTGTCATCTGCGGCTAACTTCCCATCTTTCGATTTGTGTGGCGCTCAGTATACTGTAGTGTATACACACTACCTGCTGTGTTTGAACATTTTTGTATAGGAGTTGAAAATGGAACCAAATAAATTGAGTTACGTTTTCAATAACAGAACATCGAGGAGCGCAAGAAAGCCCGCGCGGGCTACCAGGCGTACGACGACGAGGCCGACCTGGAGGCCGCCGCGCTCGGCTACCAGAAGCCCGTGCTCTCCAAGTACGATGACGAGATAGACCCCGACAAGCCGGGCAAGAGCAGGGGCTTCCACATCGGAGACGAGGCCGCGATCGAGGCCAAGCGGTTCCGGGATATGATGGTAAGTTAGATAAGATATTTATTTCCAATAAAATTTAAAATTAGAGTACAGAGCAGAGTTTCAAATTTTAAAAGTTTCAAAATGTATACATAACAAAAACTAGTTACATTATAATTACTAATAATTGCCGCTACAATATGTGTTTAAATCAATTATGTAATTCAATTGACATACTCGTGGTCTGTGCATTATCAGTGAGCCCCAAACTAGGCTAAGGCCTGTATCTTGGTGGCCCTTGGTTTAGACGGGTACTGATTTAAAGTTTCGCGCGCGTGTGTTTGTTTGTGTGTGTGTGTGTGTGTGTGTGTGTGTGGGTGTGTGTGTGTGGGTGTGTGTAAGTTGTATGAACAGCTTCCTCTACAGTAGCCAACGTACCGTAACCCCACGAACCCGATATAAAGGCGGCTGCGCTCAGGTACCATAAACCTTGCTTCATACAAGCTTTTATTTAACTTGCAATGGATGTATCTATGTATGTAAGTTCGGGTGGAATCTTGCTTGATAAGTTGACCAAACACCAACTTGCCGGTTTCCGATTGAGCTGAAATTTTTCACGCATATGTATATCGCGTGACAATTCAATAATATGGTACCATGGAGCTGATCTGATGATGGAATCGAAAGATGGCCATAGGTACTGCTGTACTAAACAAAATGGACCTGTCGTGTTTGGGCTCGTTTTACTTGTCTTGGCTGGCACTCTGCTGCTACATGATATCCGGGATCTCAAAAGCTTGTTTTTAAAAAAAGGCTTTTTTACTTTTAATTTATTAAACACCCACCCGAAGGCCTGTACTGAATAATACTACACTTCAGTGTGGTTTATTCCTTCAAATAGTAAAATTTATATTTTCTTCCAGGTGTCCATAACGGAACTAGAGTCGAGGCTATTCTTCTAGTCACCTTATGGTTTTCTCGTTGATGATCAATATAAAAGGCAGTGTATTGACAAATTATTAGCTATTGATGTAAGATGTTTGTTGCGGCAGCGCGCCGAGCGGACGGCGGGCGGGCCGTCGCGGCGGCTGGAGTCGCTGGCGCTGCCGGCGCTGCAGCCCGCGCGCGACTACCTCGACGAGCACGAACTCAAGGCCACCTTCAAGAAACCCAAGAAAAAGGTACCACATGACTATTACACTCCTTGCTCGTGTAGCACAGATCTCGCACCATGTTGTTCACGCGATTTCAAATTACTGCAGGGTGATTCTGTATGTAAACTTGTGCGTAATGTGGCTGGGTTTTTTTAAAATAACTTCATTGAAAAATATTTATTTTTCGAATAACATATCTTAGATTTGAGTTGACGTAATTTTATCCTTGAAAACATTTCGAAATTCGCGGAAATAAAAAAATATGTAACACGTTACATTATGTCGATAGAGAAGCCGGGCTAGTATGCGCGCCACAAATTATTTCGTTCGTAGTGTCAGAACGAGACAGCGTATATATCTGGCAAAGATGACTTGATTATTATGTACTGGACATTTTTATTTTTATATTATGTCCTTGAGCCGTTATTCGAAGCCTTTTAAACATATATTGAGAATGCATCTTCCGTTTCCGGCCGTATTTGCGGTTGTAGTTCCCTCTGTTGGGCTAAAATGGCAACCCAGGCCGCCACGTTCCCAGGCAGCGTATAGTTCTCCTCATTGGCGTCTTAACTTCCGTGCCGTTACGTTACGTTAACGCTGTTAGCGTTCGTCGTTATTTCAAAATCATTTCACAAAATTAATTTACTTCTATTGTTCTAAATAACTTAAATAGGTTGTAGTTTCAAAATATTTTTTCTGAAAGTGAATTAATTCAATTTGAAAAGTTATATTTCTACCTACATAATGACTGAAATAAAATATGCGAAAAATTCGTAAAGTTGTTCACGTGCTCGAGGATGAACCTAGTCGACGTCATCGTCCTGTAGCGGTACTAGGAACCGCAGGAATATTATATATCAGACCTCCACGCCGCCATCGCTGTGGGGACCACCACTTGGGCTGCAGGTGGTGACCACGTGACCGCCAAGTCGCTGAGGATGTAAGCTTCAAAAAGAGTAAGGTAGTAGAACACCTTACTGACCAGGTATGGCAAATTCAAAACTATACCTGTTGTACATACTACCCTCGGGTACAGACACGCACTTAGCCGCTGGTCGGTCCCAACACACCAAAATACCTCAGAGTAGAATTATTCCGGCGCCGATCTAGCAGATCGAGTCTTCTATAGAGGTGCCCGCCGAGGCGGCCCTTATAATTACAATTAATTTTGAAAATATCTGACAATTGCAAATAAATGCTGATAACTATTACTATTAAACCAGGAAAAAGTAGGGCTATTTGTTTCAATGAAAGGTATTTTATTCGGAGATTTATTGCAACATTTTAATGTTGAAAACGATTAAGTTCGGTAATAGCAAACAATCTTGATTGCTACGATAAAATGACACATGTTTTTCATTTTAAGCATGAAAATGTTCAAGCAATTCATTTAATTTTCGAGCGACTTGTTCTCGATGGTCTGGTATTACTTGGCGGTCACTGGAACTACCAAGACTTATTTCATAAGATACCCCCATATAGAAAAGTGTTGTTTAGTAAAAGCAAGTTCTCAGAATTCTTTTCATAAATATTAATGGGAGTACTTTAGTAAATTCTTTTCATTATCTTCCAGACAATTTGAATACTTGTAAAGGTTAGATATACACCTAGCTTATACAAACATACAATCATAACCTTCCTGCTCCGATCAGAAGGTAGTTAGTTCCATGGATATCAGGCGGCGCTAACCCTGAATCCAGCATAGAATAACTCAGCCGGTCGCCTACGGCACCGTCGATTATATTCTTTGGCAATGCTCACAAACATCTAGATTTTGTGGTGCAATGTAATCATATGTGCCCATGTTGCCATATGCATTCATTTATTATGTTTTCAGCTTAATATGTATTGCTTTTTGTGGTTTTATATATGATAACATTTATTGATACCAATCTAATGATATGCGCCTTTTTTGCCATATGCATTCATTTATTACGATGTGTATTGTATTTTGTGATCATACATAAGATAACATTTAATGATTGCAGTGTAATTGGTATAACAATGTAATTGTATGCGTTTTTTAAGGTTTATTGTATCGCCTTTTTGTTGATGCAATGTACCTAATTACTGCGCGTTCTTGTAGCCATTTGAGTTCGATTGTGATTTACATTGCATTTGTTTGGGGTTGTTGTTGCAGTGTAATTGCTATACAATGTAGCATTCAATTATAAATTTTCAACTTGCTTTTTGCGTGAATTTTAATACTGCAACATAGTTATATGAGCCCTTGTGCCATATGCATTCAATAATACATTGCCAGGGTTGTATTATAATGCTGTTGTGGTTAATAAAATATTAATACCACAGTAGTTTACCACGGTTCAACAAGTCCAGGTAAACTTATTATAATCTTGAAATCAATTAAGTTCATTGAACCAAGCAGATGAGAAGGTAAATTTGATATAACACTTGTTTTTGCGGGTAGATTGAAGCGTTCATAAATACGGGTGAAAGAGCGCCTACCCATTTTGGTGCTAATAATAATGGGAACTGTAAAGACAGGTCTCCTTTTAAGCGCAGCCCGCCGCTAGATCTACGGCACTGCATTTACGGTCACTGTCATGAAACTGTTTCTTGACAAGTAAGTAACCGACGATAAGCAAGTCAACAAAATAAATTTTTATTACATACGAGTACATGTCTCTGAAACCAAACCCCGGTTTTTACCACGAAAAGCGATGATTCCATGCGTCCCGTTGTCCATCGGAATAAATTCAATTTTAATTTATTTCAGACACATACTGCCCATATTATTTCTTGCTTGAAATATTAAAATATTGCTTATTGTTTTATGAATCCTATATTTTTGCAATTTGGATTTGCAATCACTCTCAGAGTAATTCAATACTCGAATTTGACAGGATTTTTGTGTCAGTCTGTCTGAGGAGTCGAATTTTCGTATTCGAACTGCTATGTTTCTCTGTTTATTTCATTACTATAATTATAGACTCTGGAACAAATCGCGGCTGTAGAGATGAACCAGAAGATATTCAGAATACTTTTGCAATTAATAAGAGGATGGATCAATGTTTCTTCAAACTGTTTGTACAACAAAAGCTACAGTTTCACACACCACAGAGTCAACTGTTTATATTGACCCCTTAGTAAAAATTACCACAATACCTACTTAGTGCAGTGGTATTTATGGGTTCTGTAGACAGAGCTTTGACAACAGCTGATTAAAGAGTTTTAAAGAAAAAGTATTGAACTTTGACCTGTTGGCTATTCCACAGGGTCGACCATTTTTAGTGAAAAATGTTTTTCACTCTCTAATATAATTATTATCCTTATATTTGCTTCGGATATTATCTCTGCCTTTAAAGACAAATTTAAGTCGTGCATGCGAAAAACGTAAACCATACAAAAGAATGGCTGGTTTGATTTGCGTATCTGATACATTTTCTAGTATACACGGCTGAAAAATGGCAAAATTCTTAATTCTATCAGTCTTGACTAGGCTGATAACATAAAGTTAGGTATGTAAGTCTTTTATTTACGAAGCGAAGCTTCAGAATCCAGGTCCACTAGTTTCATGCAACACATGCGAGCCTACGCAATGACTTGTTCATGGGTCGAGCGAGAGCGCAAATATGACGCGAAAAAATTTAAAAATATGGGGTGAAAGTTCATGGCTTGTTATCATAATACATATATGTACAACAATAGTATATTGCGAGCCAAGTAAAAAGAATGAGAGATAATACTCTTAATACCTGTAAATTTGTTTGATAAAATTAACAGTAGATATTCCCTGAATCCAGTATAGCATAACTAAGCCGGTCCACGCCACCGTCTAATTACAGATAAAATTAACAGTAGGTACAATACCTACTTAATCATTTATTGCATTGTAACTTATATAATATTTACATTTAGTTTTTATGTAACATGGTCTGTATAGTTTACATATTTATGACCCTATAAATAAGGGTATGACAATAATTAGAATAATTCGTGAAATTCTTGGCTTCAAAGTTATCTTGGCTTGGCTTAAATATTATCATTTCAAATATTCCAGAATCAAATTCAGTTAGGAAGCTTGGCTCCGAACATGTGAAATGAAAGCATATCAAATAATAGTGCTAAGATTAGCCATGTTCGGGATATATACAAATACATGTACTATTCAATTGATGATCAATTTTTAATCGACCTACTCATTATTTGCGGGAAGCACCACGACGCTGCGACGGTATGCTAGTTTCGGGTTATTGTATTCATTATTGAATACAAAGTTCAACACGTTTGAATCTAAGAGTTGGTTATATACCACACCAAGGTTTTCTAACGCGGGATAAAGAGGGGTGCTGTAAGTCATCTTGACTCGCTCGCTCGCTTTGAACAACTGTGAGGAGATTTAAGATTACAAAGCCCACTAGTTAGAAGGATTTAACTAAAAGTAAGTAAGTTCGTATAGGCCGGGTGGCTAGCCCTGATGTCAGAGTTTTTAGGCCGCCTGAAGGCCTCTGACATGGCTAAGCGGTTAAAACAACCGGGACCTACAATTTAACGTGTCATCCGAGCCACGGTAGCGCTCAGTTAGGATTTAACTGAATAACTATTTTATTTTGGTTTTTATTAAGTCTTGCTTGTTATTACTTAATTGAAATTCAGAACTTTTGTACTTATAGTTAAAAATATCATTTTCAACATATAGTATCTACCTTCTATTACTGTAGATGTAGACTGTATCTATTAAAAACAGCTAGACAAGGAGGCCGCAACAAAATGTCAAGTCCGAAACCTTGAACAGTTCAGGGGTTTTGTTGTGGACAGATTTTGGCAAATGTACAATTTTATTTCTAATTCCGGTTTCAAGTTTTGTGCCTAATAGGATCGATAACTATTGTCGTACACCGGTAGTGAAAACTGCATCTTAAACTGGAATCACCAATGATGTAAAATCCTTTATGCCGGAGGCCGATAGTGGTGATACCACCATTGCTGTCGCGTTCAAAGAGTGAATCGACAGACTATTAATAAATGATAAACATAATTTTATTATTTTAATTTAAGTTACTTTCTTAAATTCCTAATTGATGTAGTACTTATTAGCGATATCATTGAAACTGTAAGACAGCAATACTATGTGACTCTTAAGTATTTGGTTCTGTACAATAATAACATACATACATACGTTACCGGGGCAATATTCGAAACTAAGATGTTATAGTAGCAGTGACTATTATATTAGTTTTCTTCTATATTTTTATGTAGCGCTACATAATTATATCCGCTATATTAACATTACGTTATTACATTTGTGACTGATGTTTGTCATACTGTTTAATTCTATAAATACCTATTAATGTTGACGTTATTCTGTGCATTCACATTGGCGTCTCGTTCACCAGGCGAAAACAAACACGTCTCAATATATATGTTTAAAAGGCTTCGAATAACGGCTCAAGGACATAATAGACGAGTTTTACCTACCAATAAAACTCGTATTATGTCCGAAGCCTTATTCGAAGCCTTACAGTAAGTTCTGCCTGGTGTTCATTAATTCCTTATGTTATTGAGACTTCAATGAGGAGAACTATACGCTGCCTGGGAACGTGGCGGCCTGGGTTGCCATTTTAGCCCAACAGAGGGAACTACAACCGCAAATACGGCCGGAAACGGAAGATGCATTCTCAATATATGTTTAAAAGGCTTCGAATAAGGCTTCGGACATAATACGAGTTTTATTGGTAGGTAAAACTCGTCTATTATTCTGTGCAATTTGTTTTCATTTAAATTTACTGATCGTTTTTATTATTAATTAACACTGACTTTTATTTTCTTGTCATACGTTAAACTTTTATATATTTTTAGTACATTTTATATTTTTTAACATTGATATCAATAGTTTATGTTATCAGTTTTGGATTATATTTTCATTATAGTTTATATTATTTTTGCCAGACTGCTAAAATTTGTATAATTATGATTTTCTTTTGATTGTAAATTTGACGTACCTAATGTAACACACGTAGTTATAAGGTCAATAAAGTATTCTATTCTATTCAAAGTATATATCTGTCACTTTTTCACACGTCGAAATGAATTCATTTCGTGTCTTTTCGTGGTCGTATGCTTGACTAGCTGGAGGTAATGATGAAAATGGTTTAAAAAAATCATAGGGTATTTTACAATGAACGAGAAAAAATCTGTAAATGTATTTTTGAGATAGTTCAGGCAAAAAGCAATCGGAAAATGTTCGTTTTAGATCATAAAATAACAAAATAAATATAAAAAATCGATACAATATATTCCGTTTTTTTCATCTGTGCATGAAATAGTCGCCGCTATGTTATGACGTCATCCGGCTATGTAAACATTGAATAGTTTGTCCGGTGTTTGTTCACTAGTATTCCAGGAACAGCACACCAACGATAACTCATTATTAACCATTTACAATAACTATTTTTCATCTTGAATCTTAAACTTACAAACAAAGACACCATCGTGAAAAATATTTACACGCATTGTTTACATACCCTAGTGGCGTCATTCACGACCACAGAGTAAAATAATGACATCCATCGTTTTAGTGAATTACGCGCGAAATTTTGAAACAGTAAAATTAAAATGCATTTTTAGAGCACTTAACAATTGAATAATTTTTTTGTTTTATTTTTCAGTGGATTATTAGACCATCAGAATCTAACTGGGATACTTTTCAGAAATGACTGTAATACCCTATTGTACTATTACAGGGCAAGATGCGCAAGAAAGCGAAGCAGGAACCAATCGACGTGGACGACTACGACGCCGGCACCGCGCCGCTCGACACCGACGACACCGGTAACGCGCCAACATTATATAACTCTTCCTCACTAACATTACTTTAATACACTTTGAGCGTAATGTGTAAGGAAATTGTATATTTTTTTAAGTTTTTTTTTTAATTCGATCAAATTAGAATGGTTCATGATAATTTGATGGCGTATGTGAATCCACCAACCCGCACTGGGCCAGCGTGGTGGATATGACCCAATCACCCTTCGTGGGTAGGCTTACGTCCTGCAGTGGACAATAAAAAAGGCTGGTACAGAATACGGAATGGATCAGCCATCAATCTGGCGGCTTTCGTATTTCCTAAGAGATAATTATAATCTAAAGCTTTTCAAAGTCAGAGTAATTTGGATCTTTCAAGTCTGCGTGCTTTATCTTCGATAAACAGAAGTGATGATGTATTGAACTTGTCGAACCAATTATGCTCAAGATTCACCCATTAATCGCTTGTCGTACTTACAACAGTGTGTGTCATGATGTAGACATTTTCAACACATCGGTCAACAAAATCAAAAAATACTTTTTTTGTTAATCTTAAGTAATATGTATTGTAAATTTTTAGATTCTTTATTGTTGTAATTTTTTTATTTTCTCATTTTCATTAGTTTTGTTTTTTTCTTACTTGCCAAACTTCTAGTGCTCCATTTGTAAGCATGTTGTGTTTCCACCTAGAAGGTTGGACAGTTTAACATGTTCTATTGTTTTGTATTACTTAATAATTTTGACTGTATCAACCAGTTTGAAAACCATTAATAAAATAAAAATTATAAATTATGCACACTATGTAATGATCCGAAAATCCAACTGGAGTCTGATCCGACGTACCGTTCGCAGAATAGCATGTGTAGTAGGAGTAGTGAATATGGTTGTTGTACAGACGTGATGGTGGGGAGCGGGGCGAGCCTGGTGCAGGACGCCGAGGAGACGGAGCCCGACACGGAGCTGCAGGCGGCGCTGGCGCGCGCGCGGCGGCTGCGCCAGCAGGAGCAGCTGGAGGACAGGAAGATACCCAAGGTACGAACTTTACCCACGTACACACACTTGGCTAACGAGCCTGCTCTAGCTACAACCGGCATGACGACTAGGTAAATAATCATTATTATTTAGATTTATTAAGTGGAAAAAATATAAGACACGTATTTTTTCTAATTGTCAATCAAACAATAAATGACAAAGATAACCTTGCCAAAGTTTCGGAGTGGGGGACATTTGTATGGCAGTCGTGACGTCACGCGGAACTTTAATGGGTTATATCTTCATCAATTTTTGTTAAATTGATAAAAGAAAATGTACAGCCTTGGCCAAAAGTATTAGGCACCAGGTATTTTCACTGTATCTTCTAAACTAATTTCACTCCTTTTGGCATTTTTAACAAAATTATGTGTCAATTTAACCACATCAACAGAAATGAAAGCTTGTTTACTTCTTAGAGTCCAGAACCTTGGTGACCAAACATTGACTGATAAGACCGAAAGAAAACCGAATCCTTTGGTTTCGGTCCCCGGGTGTTTTATGCCCTTAACAAAGAGCCGCTTGATATTCTAAGAAGTTATTTATTACCCCGGTAAGTAATTTAGGATAAGCACTCAGTTATTGGTTAAGTAGTAAACATGCATTTTGATATTTTAAAGGTGCCTAATACTTTTGGCCAAGGCTGTATGTGTCTAATATATTTTAATAATCTATATGACGGACTTATTATCTAGCACGCAGCGGCGTGTCCAGCCAAGACAAAGAAAAAGGAACTGGCGACGCGAGCCGATCTGACAACTTTTTGATAGTGCCAATTATGATCTTGTCTTGGCTATATTGTCACATGAAATGTTTTTGTTGGATATTTTTTATCATCATGGTTATTGTCGCGGTATGCGTTTGGGAGTCGACAAGAATAATATTTTTAGGTTGATTTCAATGTTTATCGTTCCTACTAAGGTACAGCTACTTTCAGTTTTGTCGATCGGCATTACACTCATGTTGTATGCTATATAAAGACCGCCATGTTATTTAATGGATGTTGCATAGAAGTGGAGCATATTTCTGCCTATTCAAAACTGTTGTAGTATGTATATTTGACACGCTCTGCGGGTACAAACGTGTAGCCGCGTGATTGTGTGTCCGCAGGTGGAAACGATTCTGTCGGCGGTGAAGGAGGAGCCGCTGACGGTGGAGGAGGCGGCCAGCGGCATGGTGGTGGACGCCACGGCCGAGTTCTGCCGCACGCTGGGCGACATCCCCACCTACGGCCAGGCCGGCAACCGCGACCACCACGCCGAGATCATGGTGAGGGCACGCCGACTCTATTTCCTATTTATTTTATGTCATTATTTTTTTGTTAGTCCTGAGGTTACGTGTAGGGCATCGGAACCGGTTTTTCCCGGTTCCAAAAAAACCGGGAATTCCCGGTTCTGAAGGTCACACAAAAAACCGGTTCTCAAATTAAAAAACCCGGTTCTTTCGGTTCTTGTCACAAACAATAAAGCTTGCACTTGCAAGTGTGGACTGTGGGTGTGACACATTATCGTCATTCATGGTTTCACAACGCAAGTCGTAACTTGCATTTGTCAAAGCAAAAACCATGACATAAAAACATCAATTTTTGATTTTTGAACTTTTAAAAATAAGTTAAGAAAGTATAAATAGTAGGTAGGTAAAAATTATCGATAATCCAGACGGCTGTCAAGATGCCTTTTGATAAGCTTGTTATTTTTTTTTGCAAAATAACAAAATTATGTTAAATTAGGTTTTAAACCTGACAACACTTAGCTTGCTGACTTGAAACATTTTATGGAAGAATGCAGAACTTTTTCATTAGTAAGACTTATAATGATAACTGACATTTTTTTTTTATTTAAATTAATGGCCCACAGATTCCAGGGTCTGTGCCTTTTGTTAAGTAAGTTACAATTGAAAGAATGCGACTGTACAAATCGAGAGGGGTTAGTTCAAATCTTAGTCTAAGTTAGTGGTTTCATTGCATTGCGTGAATACCACGAGCAAACCGGCGACCCGCATGCAGCACCCGATCACGAGTATGACGCATGTATCAGCCATCACTCTCCTCGACCATATTTAAGGGAAGAGAACGACCCGACTCACGACGCCGCCGCAAGAAGGAGCCTTCGATGGCGAGCATGAATGCTCAAGGCATGCACGCAATGCTAGTTTCTATTTAATGCACACTTATTCTGATTTATTTTGTGAAAGCGATCACCAGCAGAGTCCAAGGCTACGTTTCCGTGTGTTACTCGGTGGTATCTACTCTGCTTGTGATCGCTTCCATGTCCTTCTATTACAACTCTTTTGCCTCCTCCCGGCCCAGAGCCTCCATCACCGCCGCGTTCCGGTCTCTGATGGCCATCTGCAGGTTATAGTCCTTGATAGCCCTCAAAGATGCAGACGATGCACGCCGCACGAATCGACTGATGGCATCACCTTCGATGTCGTCAGCATAGTAGATGAAAGTTCCAGTGTGCCGAGACAATGCAACGACAGCGTGTGAGACGCTTTCGTGTAGCTTTATTCTAGGCTTAGTTTTAATGGCGATTACCGACTCGTACGTCAGTCCCTGAACTTCGTGGATGGTAAGGGTGCGCGATCCTGAGCCACCTCCATAACCCTGGCTTATTAGGGTCTCCTTTTCTTCCTGCGTATGCACTAAGAAAAGGGTGTTGGGGAGGGTTTTGGATATTTGAGCCCCCTTGAACCTTTCCTGCTCAAGAGACCTAATACGGGGAACTGAGGAATATATACCTGAGTATAATTCCCTCAACGCATACGCGACATCCATTGGGTTTCTATGTGTGCAGAGCAACTTCTGGGTGATGTTTGCAACCAGGGTGGGGCGATGGTACCTCATCTCGAAGAGATTTTCTCTGTCGATATAAGGCAGCTGATTGACGTCCCCAATGAGGACAAGTAGCACCAGATAGTCGTGCAGCCATTATTATAGCTCCGAAATGGTTCATTAGAGCTTACCAGACCAGAAGGCGGCTGAAGCTCTCTTTTCCAAAACCATTTACGAGGGATGAAGCCATGGTTCGCACTCTTGATTTTACTAGATCTCCTATTCGGTGCGATAGCTTCTCTCTCAGTTCTTTTGTTGCTTCTGTTGTTGTTGTGATGATAGCGTCCCTGTCCACATCAAAGTGTCTAATCACCCATGTAGTCTTGCCACATCCTGGTACCCCGTTGACCCATTGTATCTTTGGTACAGCCCAGTTTTGCCAGCTTGTCTCGACGTCCGAGCTCCGTTCGATGGTTTTTGCCATCTCGAGGATTCTATCGTCTAGCATTATCTTCGTGCACTTGGCGGTGACTACAATTGGGTCGTTTGATGGTATCGCGTATTTCGGTCTTCCTATTCGCTCCGTCTCTCCCTCATCCATTTCCACAAAACCACTTTCTGCGCTGTAAGCTGCCATATGCTGTCCTTTCATGTTCCCTCTGATATTTTCAAACGTTTCCAACTGACATTTTGAAACGAATCGTCAAATCCGTAGGTACAGACACGCAAATTCGTCAACGGACGACAATATACCCCGCCGCACTGAAGATTTACTGGGACATCCAAAATGTTTTATGCCTATATTTATGTTTTAAATACAGTAAAGAAGTGATAACAAATCTTTGTGAAAGTGAAAACTTAAGACTGGCTGTAAGGACTTGCATCCCAAGCCGTAAAAACAATTGAAAAAAAAACGAAACGCTTGTTGATTATTAGTCTAAAAAAAATCCGAAAGAACCGGGTACCCGGTTCTGAATAAAATTGGAACCGAAAGAACCGGTTCTCAAAATAACACCCGGTTCTCGATGCCCTAGTTACGTGTATAAATACTAGGTCCGATTTTTAATAGTTATTTGTTATACAAAAGTGCAAAGTTGATCCTTAACCGCGTGCTCAATGTTGATGACTGAGCAAGCGAAGGATTCTAAAATTAGAATCCTGAGCGTTAGCGAGGGAATCAAAAGAGCACAAGGTAAAAAATCTTTGCACTCGAGTGCAACACGTAACTTTTCATCCTCTTCAGCGAGGAAATGACTAAAGTCGTCTACATAACGCACTGTTTCTAATACTTCTCATGTGATTGTTGAGGAAGAAAGCTCATTTGCGTACTAGTAACAGTTTCAGTCAATTTCCTCGACGCTCTTCGAATCACTTATTATAGGTTTTTCACTTGTTTCTTATTTTTAAAACTTTTAACAATTTGACATGCATGATAAGAAAATGCTCGCGCAAAGCAAATTAAAAAAGTACAGCCAGAAGGTTCCGGGTCTTAGTTTTGAACATATTAAGTTTTAATATAGGCCAAACAGAGCAATCCAACGGGTTATTTTGACGACGAAACTTGGGTTTCTAATTTTTTCATATTGGTGCGATTTGTTGTTATTTTTTGACGTGACAACGTCTTATAAATTGGTTTGCCGGAAACTGCGTTACGCTCCGCTCACGTTATGCGCTCACAATGAGAGCGAGTGAGAGGCACGCGTCATGGTTAGCCCGCCTAAGAGCGAGAGAGACAGACATTTTCACCCTTCTTCCTACTATACGAATGAATATTCACATTAAAATTATTTTACCACTCAAAGTCGTTGTCACGTAAAACTTTCGCCCGTATACCGACTTTACAGGCAACCAATTTTTTAATTCATTTTTTCACAATTGCTCCCTGCCGGGAGCGGTGTCAGTCCGTCGCGGAACGTCGAGGACGCGCGCGAGTTGGCGAAAAATTGTTTATTTTTTTTTAGTTTGAAAATGGGTTTTATGAATGAAGTTAAGTTTTAATGTTTATTGCTGTTACATTGTTTCTTTTTTTAGACACATAAGACTAATAATAATAATTTTTTGTCTGTGTTGAAAATTGTACCCTTAAAGATTAAAGGAGTGTGCAGAAATAAACTGGCCACGTAAAAAAATGTTTGTAATTATGAACTCAATCCCACTAATATTATTAACGCAAAAGTTTGTGAGGATGGATGGATGGATGGATATATGTTACTCTTTCACGCAAAAACTACTGAACGGATTGAGATGAAACTTTGCAATAATATAGCTAATATATCAGAATAACACATAGGCGCATTATAATGATATTGCGTCAAAAATCAAAAAAACAATGCGGGCGAAGCCGCGGGTAAAAACTAGTAATAAATAATGATAAAAAATTATAAACGATGCAACAAACCCTAAACGATTTAGTTCAGGGATATATTATATGATGATATATTATGTGATATATTTATTTAATATATCACATAAGAGGATAAAGTAAAACTGAATTTAGAACACGTATTCAACCTATTTACTTCTTTCTCCACGGTGCCGAATTATCATATCTACAACATTTTTTTAATTTCTTGAAAACTTAGACTCGGAACCTTCTTGGTGTACTTTTTTATAAATTTGCTTTGCGCGAGCCATTTTTTCGTGTCATATTGTTAAAACCAAATAAAACCTTTTGTTATATTATTATACTCTTTGCCTTATGTTAAAAGCAAGAAACTTGAAAATAAGTGAAAGAGTTAAAATTAGTGATTCTAGCGACGAGGAAGTTTGTTTGACACACAATAGAATTGACGGAAACTGTTAATATAATACGCAAATGAACTCTTCTGCGTCAACAATCACGCGAGAAGTATTTGAAACATAACGATCTGGAGATGACTTGTAGAATTGTAGAATCCTTCGCTTGTTCGGTCATCAAAATTGAGCACGCGGTTAAAAAGCAACTTTGCATTCTTGTATAACAAAAATAACTATTAAAAGCAATTTAGAATATTTCTGTTTCCTTTTCACTATATACATTTGATTATATCAACAATATTTTACGTTGCTATTAAATAATAAATACATAAATTTTCAGCTGGCGCCTTTAAAATTGGGCCTAAATTTAAAATTGCAACAACTCTCGGTTTGATTATGTTAGAGAATAGAATGAATGAAATGTGTCTGTCGCGCGTAGGATTTCGAGGCGGCGGACGAGGACATAGAGCCCGCGGCGGCCGGCAGCTCCAGCGGCGGCGGCGCCTGGAGCCGCGTGGAGGCCAGCTCCGAGCCCGCGACGCTCACCGAGCCCGCGCCGCACGCGCTCGGCGCCGAGCCCCGCCTCGGCGCGGGCGTCGCCGGAGCCTTGCATCTCGCGCTCAGCAAGGTAACACGACACCCGAGCCCGCGCCGCGCCACTCCGAGTGTACTGGTCCCGTATCAGCATATGTGAAACGTGTTGTTGTGCAGGGGTACCTGGAGCGCGTGGGCGCGACGCCGGCGCCGCGCTCGCAGCACGTGCACCTGCTGCAGGCCAAGCACTACTCCATCGAGGACAAGACCTACGGCGGGTGAGTGCACACCATTCACCACATTACTACACATTTACTCACTAAACATAGCCACTACATAAGTGTGCGATTTACCAACACACACACAGTAGTAGTGCAAAAAATAACAGGTACAAAACTCGATATATAGTAAATGTTGTTGTGGATGGCAGCGAGGACGACAAGCACGGGCGGCGCGGCGGCGGCGGGTACGCCGGCCCGCTGGTGGAGTTCCGCGAGAAGGGCGGCTTCCGGCCCGCCATCAAGCTGGAGTACGTGGACGACGACGGGCGCGCGCTCTGCCCCAAGGAGGCCTTCCGCTACCTCTCGCACAAGTTCCACGGCAAGGGGCCCGGCAAGAACAAGCAGGAGAAGCGCATCAAGAAGCAGGTGCAGGAGGGGGTACGTACCTCGCCTCTACACGGCTTCTACTACTTGTATCCCTCCCGCCTCCATCCTACCGAAAACATTTCATAATATAATGATAACATCAAATAAATCGCTACACCCAATTCAGACAACACATTGTCATATTTAGGTTTTATTCAGAATTTACTAATGCTCATTATAGTAACTTTCCAAGTTTTCATGCGATAAATAGTGTTCGGTAGCGAATAAGACTCGATCTGAATAAGCTGTACCATGTAGACAGGCTGGTCACACAGTACGTATATCCCGCAGCTGATGAAGAAGATGTCGTCGACGGACACGCCGCTCAACACGCTGCAGATGCTGCAGGACAAGCAGCGCGAGACGCACTCGCCGTACATCGTGCTCAGCGGCGCCAAGCGCGAGCCGCACAACTAGCGCGCGCACCCTGCACCACACTGACGCGTCTACCAGACCACTGTCGGTAGCTAGTCAGTCGTAGCGTTCGTTGTATGGACGACTAACGCTCACTCCATATGACTAGTGGCCACACCATACTACCATCGGCTACGTAATACAACTAGGGTCCCCACCGTACCACTGGTACCTGTACCATACAAGTAGTGCATACACCAAATAACTAGCGTTCGCACCAAGCTACTAGTGATCACTCACATCGATAACCCATGTTAAAAGGCACTTGCGTCTAACTATTTACATCGCCACTACACGCCGCAGGTTTATGGGCATCTCCGGTGGAAGCCGCAAGCCCCACGGCTCCAAGATTCTACAGCGCTCGAAACAACGTCTAGTAGCGCAAACTACTAATGCTAAGACCAATATTGCAAGTAAAATAATTATTAAATGAATTGAATCCTAATAATTATTGTCATAAAATGGTAGTTACCTCCCGCGGTTTTTGCATTTTTCCTCATCAATTTACAAGATAATTTATCGCAGTAGATGAACTCGATTTTCAAGCTATTTATTCCAATAATCTGTAATGTGACAAGCAATAACTATTAGACGTTAATTGTATATTTTCATAACAAAATTGGTTCTTTAATAAACGGTACTGAAAATAGAAATCCTGTGTTTTTTAGTTTTTCACTTGGAACAATTTACATCCTGTCCTACTAATATTATAAACGCGAAAGTTTGTAAGGATGGATGTATGGATGTCTGTTACTCTTTCACGCAAAAACTACTGAACGGATTGAGATGAAACTTTGCAATAATATAGCTTATATATCAGAATAACACATAGGCTATAAATTATAATGATATATTGCGTATGCGGGCGAAGCCGCGGGTAAAAACTAGTTTAATATATAGGAGTGTTAATTCGATGATTTATGATTATTTATATAATTTCCAAAGGTAAACTAAAAAGCAGGCGCTTATGAATATACAACTTTATTAAAAAGGGAACTATTTATTTTAAAAGGAACTATTTTAATATGATCATAGCAGTATAAATAAATTACAATACAAAATAATAAGCACCATTTATCAAGGCTCTACTACAGTCAAATGAAGTAAGTAGGATGGAATGGAATCATATCCCTTCTATTTCTTAGTACATCTTCTACCAAAAATATTGCCTTGTTAAAAATAAGCTTGTTTCATATTCCATAGTATAGTATAGTCTATATGAACTAAAAATATATTTAGCTGGAGCCAAGGAAGTGGTGTACCGTGCCTTAGAGGGACCCCGTGTCAAAATGAGTGGTGGGAGCTAATGAAACAAAAAGTTGTGCCGTGACGTTCTGGTTTTGCTGACTGGTCCTATAAAGTCCCGTGATTATAGCACTGAAAATACTCTAGAAATGGAGTGCAGTAAAAGCGATATCGATGCAATTACTCCCTTATATAGAAGTAGTCATATTGCCATTAATCAGCAAAAGTTATTCATTTGCTACAATTCGACGGCTTCGGCCATTTAGGAAACCGGGGTTAGGAAACTGGTTTCCTAAATGGCTTTTTTTATACTTTTAAGAAACTGGTTTCCTCGTTTTTGTTCGTTTTATGCCAAATGAATAAATATATTACTCTTTTGACATTTATTGTGATTTCTGGAGTGAAAACTCTATAGGCACGTAAGTATGTCAGTTTTGTTTATAATTATGTTTTTTCCCGGGGTAGTATGGGATTAAGTGACATGGTGGATAACATTTTACTATTTTTTGGCCTCTGTAGCCCGGGGCCCCTGTATCATTGATACAGCGGTAGCTATGCCCCTGAGCCAAATCCACCGCTTGGTTATTTCTTTATTTGGTTGTGTTGGTTTATTTTTCCCGAAATTTGGACAATATTTATGATATAACGTTAAAAAAAACGCTACGTTAGCCAGCATTAACAGCCGTATATGGTATCTTAGTGTTTCGAGCACATATTTGTGTTCCGGCGGTTGTGGCTAGTGTTTGTTGCGCGGCGGGTCGAAGTGCGCCTTGCGCGTGACGGCGCCGCGCCGCAGCCGCGTGTCGCGCACCAGCGGCGGCGTGGCCGGCCGCTTCACCGGCACCGTCGACGCCATGCGCAGGTGCGTGTACAGCGGGATCTGCACACAATGTCCATAATTACACCATCGTATTGTGCAATTCCCTATTTAACATTTAAAAATCAGCTGCTCTCGGCAGCAGACCCCGAGCTCGAGGTCGGTTCTGTGGTGTACTGACCGTGGGCAGGCTGGCGTCCAGCCGCACGGCGTCCTGGCGCTCGGGGCGCGCGGGCAGGCGGTAGTAGCGGCCGAGGAGCGGCTCGGCCGGCACGGCGCCGAACGTCTTGGTGCGCAGCTCGGCCTCTGTGATGTCCCGCAGGTGGTCCACCTCCGCCTGCCCCGGCACGAACCGCGACACCTCGCCGTGACGCCACACCTGCCGCACGCACGATACTTGAAATCACCGAATAAAACCTCATACACATAATATTACAATACAACCAATTCTTTCAGACAACCTCCTTTGGATGTAAGGAAACGGATAGACGACCTTGGACGGTGTTGTAAACGTAAAATTTAAATAAAAGACAGCAAATTTCTAATAAACTACATAATAATATGCACATAACTACTTCTAATAATACATAGGTACAATAAAAATAAACTTACTTTGATAAATAAATATATTACAAATTACCAAGTTAATGTGTTATAACCAACGTACTTAAACTATTAGGTACACTTCATCAGAGCATTCGAAAGCTCATGAAAGTACTTATCTTAATTCAACTCGACATCACTCACAGTACAATTTGTACGAGTTGGTCCTTCGAGCTGGATTTGTAGGTGGTCCTTCGAGACGTATTTGTACGCATTTGAAAACGCACTAGCATTGTTGATCACATCGCAGATATAGATCAAACGCTTCTCTACTTAATTTGAAACGACAATAAGCAATGTTACGTACAGCTCGGAGCGTGGCTATTACCTTGAACGTGGTGAAGGAGGCGGTCTTGCGCACGTCGGGCGGGAAGCGCGGCTCGGCCAGCGAGTAGGGCACGAAGCTGCCCAGCGTGGCCAGGTACTCGCCCGACAGCCGCCACACGCGCACGCTGTAGTCCGAGCTGCCGCTGTAGCCACAAACATCTCATTATTGCATGTCATGTGCAATTTTATTTTTAATTTTATTTCAAACATTATTAATATGTTAAATTTCAGGAATATTAATTAAAACATATTGATTTTCATACATTTTATTCTAATGCGAGCACATGATGTTGAGTAGAAATAATATTCTGCTTTGATCAGAAAACTGATATACTTCTGGGTGTTTATTGATTTATTTTCGTCTTTTAACTCTCACTTACTTATACCTGAATGACACATGACCCATCGTGGCTCCAAAATACTAAAATCTGATGTTTGGTAAAAATTAAAACCTGTGGGAGATGATATTTCTTTCGGTGAACTTATGCATTTATGAATGCGAGTGCCCTTTTTCCGCCAAGAATGATTCGGACTCGCCGTTTCATTTTGCTTGTGCCAATGTGTCACGGCACTCGAGCGTGCGGGACAGATCGCGAATAGTGAAGGCACCGATGTGGAAGTCACCTGAGCACCAGCTTGAGCTCGTCGATGTACTCGATGGTAGTGACGCAGCGCATGTGCGCGCGGTAGGAGTTGAGCAGCAGCGGCAGCGGCTGGTCGCGCACGCAGCGCTTGGCGCGGCCCTCGATGCGGTCGCGCCACAGGAACGGGAACTCCAGCCGCAGCGCCGGCATATTCACGTGCACCTGGAGAAAAGGAGACGGTGACCCGCCACATGCTCACATTTACCTACTTTGTTACTTGTTGATGTGGGCCTTTTTCACAATCATTGGGCCCTCAGTGGATCCGTTTTACCAACATGACATGGACACACTACCTACCCTTTAAACTTCTATGTCTTAAAATTGCTTACATACTGGGACTGCTACAAAAAATTAACAATAACAAAATCGAGGAATACTTTTGGTGTTGCAGCTCCATGTTTAGGATGTCTATCCTAAATTCAGTTACACCATTAAATGGCTAAAGGATCAAAGAATTCTTTGCAACAAGTGAGAACCATTCCAAAACCGTAAGAGAGCACCAATGCTAATATTTATCATGATTTGAATGTAAATTTTCTTGTGTAGTAGCAAAATGAAAAGGAGAGTGCGTATTACCTCCTCGCCGCGGAAGTAGTTCCTCATGAGCCAGACTTTGACGTAGCCCAGCGTGGTGCCAGTGAACAGGTAGTCGTTGTCCACGTCTGTCGCCAGCGCAGACACGTAGTCTCCGGACGAGTGCACGCCCTGGGAGTGCGTTTTTTTTAATGTAGAATAGGGCTACATTTGGCCACCTACTCGCCTGATGGAAAGAGAAGTTGTAGCCGAAGATAGAGTAGGTATGTAGACCATTAATATAGAAAGAAAAAATGCCAAATCGATGAAGACCTAGAATATACCTATTCACTTTTGACTTGAAGATATCCAAATTGTAATTTTCAGGAAACAATGACGGAGGCGGAGCATTCCAATCCCTGGCGGTCCGCATTACGAAAGAAGAAGCGAATCGCTTAGTACGAGCAGGTGGTACGTCGACTATGTAGGGATGGTATTTATGCGACTTCCGGCTTGTTCTGTTGTGAAAAGGAGATGAAGGAGGTCGTGGAGTTGGAGCGCACACTCGCCGAAATGGAGCTTATAGAAAATTGCCAAACACGCTACTTTACGCCTGTGTTCCAGGCTTTTCAGTTTGGAAGCAACAACCTTACTATCCCCGATTATCCGCACGGCACGATGTTCAATCGAATCTAAAGATCCGAGCTGGCATTTAGCTGATCCATCAAAAAGGTGGCTGCAGTACTCCAAACACAGTCTGACTTGAAATCTACGTTATCAAATAAAGTAAGTTCAGGCCGGACGGATGGTGAGACCTGACATCAGTTTTTAAGCCGCCTGAAGGCCTTGGACTTGGCTAAACGGTTACTACAACCGGAGCCTACAATTTAACGTAATCTAGTTCTGCTGTTCTGTGGTATTTAACGACGCCATAAGCTCTAACAAATGAGAAATGTCAAAAGTTCAGGGAAAATAGTGATTTCTTCCGTATAATCCTGGTTTCCCTAATTTGCAAGTTTTCTCGCAAACTTAATTTAGTTACAACTTTTTGGAAAGATAAATTAACACAAAGTATTATTTGTAACTATTGTTTCACACGCGTAGCGTGAGCGTAGCGCACAAATACTATCCAGCACTACCGCGCCGTTCAATCAAAACCCAGAAAATATCCGATCACACTTTAGACCTCATGGGTAAACGACGCCTGTTAAGACTGCAGTCTACTAGGGACGCTGCATCATATAGGCAGCTTAATAGGCAAATTTCTAAATCCTTGCGGCGCGATATACGTACGTCTCTTTAAAACCAAACAAATTCTAGAGACTATCGAGCGGAACAAAGGCTCCAAAGTGTTTGCAAGGAATTCGTCTATTGAGCAAAGGCAACTGACAAAGCTGAAGAGAGAAGACGGCAGTATAACGTCGACCAAGGCAGAGGTATTAGAGGAGATCGAAGAGTTCTATGGGCCACTATGGGCAGTTATACGCTTTTTTTTATTGATTTGTTACACTCCACAGACACTGGGGGCCTGTGCTCTTTAAGATTATACATTACTTTTTTAATGATTTCAACAATATTTCTAAAACTAAGGCTTTACTAGAGGACTCTACACTAAAATAAATCTAAACCTAATTAAATTATTAAAATTACGACTTAAAAAAAAAACTACTTATACCACTCAAGGCCTCCACCACCGCCGCGTCTCGCTCTCTAATGGCCATCTTTAAATTATAGTCTACGATGACCTTAGGTGACGCAGTCGTCGCACGCCGCACGAAGCGGCTGATGGCGTCTTCCTCGTTGTCGGCGAAGTATGTGAAGGACCTGGTGTGGCGTGAAACTGCGACGACCGCGTGCGAAACGCTTTCGTGCAATCTAATCTCAGTAAAGTTCTCGAATGAAGATCACGGACCAGCACGCAGCGTAGGATGGCCACCGACTAGGTGGACTGACGATATAATAAAGATCGCAGGAACGCGCTATGGATGCAGGCAGCTTCCAACCGGCCTTATTGGAAATCCATAGTGGAGGCCTATGTCCAGCAGTGAACGTCTTACGGCTGTTGGATGGATGGATAACTACCGCGCGACATTTTGTCACTTTTTATTGAAAATTTTAAAAATCAAAAGTTCAGCCGTAATCCTGAAAGGAGCTCCAACTCTCTGAAATAGTCAAGATATGGTCGTGAATGTCGTGATGCGTGCCTGGAAGGAGCCCTGGAAGCCGCCGGCGGGGTGGTCGGACCAGAGCTGCACGGAGCCATTCTCGAGCGCCAGCACGAGCGAGGCGGCGCGCATGGCGGCCGGCCGCGTGCGCAGGAACAGCACGGCGTGCGCCGCCAGCTGCCGCATGCGCTGCGCCAGCTGCGGCAGCGCCTCCGACGACACCTTGCGCGCGCGCGCCTTCTCCACCGCGCCCGCCGTGCTGATCGCCGCGCGCCCGCCCACGCTGTCACACCCACCACACCAAACTATAGTCCAAGTCGTACAACTCGGCGGCTGTTATGTTAGCTACAAGCTGCGGATAACTCAATCCTCTCTCTCATCAACTCAACTCATTACATCATCTGAGCTGACACCATTTTTACAAGCCTTTTCATTAAGCAACTTCCACGGAAAATTAGAGTGGAAATAATTTTGACAGATCGGCCATGCACTGTGGCGCGACATCTGCGGGACTTCTATTTTTATTTTTTAATATTAAATGATAATTCTAGGAATGTGATTATCATTTAACTCCTGACTCACTCTTGCTACCTACTACATACCACTACTAGCAACCATCTCATTTTACTCTGAATATTAATATAATATATAATTGTAACTTATCACAACTTACAAATAGGTATCAGTCAAAACTGTCCATTTTTGTATTTGGTTTGAAATAGATACGCGAATAAGTTCTACCTATTTCATACAGGAAAAATATTTAATGGATGGACTTCGAGATCATGAATTTTTTAAAGTCTTAAAAATGACTGAAACTAGATAAAGCCCTTTAAAATGTAATGGTCAAAGCGACAGCAAAACAGCAATGTGAATTTAATCTATTGAGCTCAGACCAAAAAATTCTTAAGAACCTAAAAATGACCTACAAAATCCTTTGAAATGTAATGGTGAAACGGACAGTAAAACAGCAATGAGAAGCCAGCAAACATACGCAGTCCGTCGGAGTCCCGGCGGAGGCTTGCGCGGCGGCGCGTGCGGCGCGCCCGAGTCGGCGGCGGCCTGCGCGGCCTTGGCTTCGCGCTTGCTGTACACCATCTTGATGCGCAGCATCGGGTCCGTGCACGAGAACCGCCTGCCAACACACGCAGCCGTTACTCGCTACACTCGCTACATTGGACACATAGGACTTATAATATTCTATTATTCTCAGAAATAAAGTTACTCCCTACCACAGTCACCACAGATACTTTTGTAATTCTACTCTTTGCCTTGAGTACGTAGTATTTTTACGTTTTATTTTATCTTTTTTTTTATTGAGTCAAGTTCCAAGATAACCGTAATACAACTCAAATCAAGGCTTTAAAGAACACAATCTTCTTTTGTGACTAAATAAACCAAGGTACCAACTGGGGGGTGGGGGGAGCTCACCGGTAGGGCTGGCCCGTCTCCAGCTTCCACAGGATGAGCTCGGAGTTGTAGGAGGCGGTGGCGAGCGAGAGCGGCGCGCGCACAGCGGCCGCCAGCACGTCGTCCGTGTGGCGCGTCTCCCACGCCTTGCCCGTCTCTGCCATGCCCGTGTCCTCGAACTCGATCACGTGCCGGTTCCACCCCACCGCCAGGATCCTGACACGGTACAACGCATTACTTCATTGACATAACTTCCCGCTTGGTAGGTACTTAATCGTGAGGTTTATTTGCTACGATCATCATTTCATGTGGAATGAAACATATTTTGCAATAAAAATGTGACGACATTATTTTTTTTGTGTAAACATGTTCTTTTAATTATGTAATTATAACTACACGATTGTATTCCTAAAAATGTGTAGGTACATATATCCATGTACAAATGAAATATAAAAAATAGGTGATAGGTATCTATGTTCAAAAGTAGAACTAAGTTATTACCTACTAAGGCTGATATGATGATGAAACTATCATTTTTTTAATAAGAAAGTTCTACACTCTACTGAGTAGCGACTCCGTTAGAAAGAGCGTGAAGACGTGCCTTCCCTCCACCCAAAAGACGTTGGTGACCTCGCACATGTGCTCGATGGACATGGTCCGCAAGCACAGCCCGGTGTTGAAGTTCCACACCTGAACACACAGTTCCTGTTAAAGCATCGCTCTCCCAGAAGGCAGTGATTTTTTGATTTGCACGTTATACTATAACATATCACCTAAAATTGAAATTCAGACCCAGCTTCGGCCAATTTCCGCAGGGTGAAACCGTTTCTAACCGGCAGAACACCGTGGCTATGACACATTTATGTCCTCAACCAAATTTAAGGTAGGGACCTAGAAACGGCTCACGAGGCTCAGCGCTCGAGACAGGAAAGTCCGTACCTTGAGCGTGCCGTTCCTGGCGCCGGTGAGCAGCAGCAGGTGTCCGGGGTCGAAGCACGCGGCCGTGATCTCCACGGGGATCAGCTCGCCGTGCAGCAGCCGCGTGTGCGCGTCGCGGATCATCACGTTGGGTCGCCTGGCAGGCATGGCTGATGGCTGGTCGAGACAGGAAGGTTCGCACCTTGAGCGTGCCGTTCCTGGCGCCGGTGAGCAGCAGCAGGTGTCCGGGGTCGAAGCACGCGGCCGTGATCTCCACGGGGATCAGCTCGCCGTGCAGCAGCCGCGTGTGCGCGTCGCGGATCATCACGTTGCGCTTGCCTGCCAGTCACCTTGCCTTGTTATTCAATTTTTACGCAATTGCTAATTATTCATCAGCCATAAAAATATGATAAACGTCCACTGCTGGACAAAGACTTGCATCCAGCGCGATCCTGCGGTTTTAATGAGATCATCTGTATATCTCGTAGGTGGACACCCTAAGCAAACGCATTGCCGGTACGTGGTCTCCACTAGAGAACTTTTCAACCCCATTGAGCATCAGCCCTCCGGGCTATGTGCCCTGTCCACTGCCATTTCAACTTGCCAATCCACTGGGCTATGACGGTAAATTTGGTTCTACGGATCTCTTCATTTCTGATTGGATCACGCAGAGAGACTCTGAGTATAGCCCTCTCCATAGCTCGTTGGGCTACTTGGAGCTTACTAATAAGGTGTGGAATGTGGAACGCTTTGCCTGAGTCTGTCTTTCCGTTAAAGTACAATGTAGGTGTCTTCAAATCTCGAGTAAATAGGTATCTTCTAGGTAAGCGTGCTACATCCTAGACCGCATATCTGCTTAACATCAGGCAGTGTGTAGTCAAACGCAAACCTATTTGAAATAAAAAAAAAGGTCCATAGTGAGAGACCACGTATATGAGCCATAAGTCATCACTGGCGACACACAATGGCGAATGTGATCTCGTAGAATCTAGGGGAAACAACCATCCGGAAGAAGGCATCGGTACAAAATTTTCGGACATAGTTCCATTTGAACACACCATGCCATAGTTTCTACAGCCCAGATATCCCTCCTCCAGTAAAAGATAGCACTTTAAGACGATGCTTATGATCAGTTACAATTTAGGCTGTTGCCTTTAACTTATAGTCTAACCTAGTGTTGAACATAGGGCTACCCCGAAAGGCAAATGGGCCATAATCACCATTTGGTTGGTGAGTTCATATACGCCATTAAATTTTTTGTCTAGTGGAAAAATGTTTACCCTAAAGTAGAAAAATAAAACCCTACATTTTCCCTACTCTTGATGTTCACTAGATTGTAGCGCTCACCAGTGACAGGGTCCCAGTTCATGATGATGCTGTCCATGCCGCAAGTGATGACAACCTTGAAGAGCGGGTTGTAGAGCACCTTGGCGACGGCGCGCGAGTGCGTGAAGCCGTCCGTGTGGCTGCCGTTGATCTGCTCGTCCAGCATCACCACCGCCAGCCGCATAGCGCCTAGCACGTACTCGCGCGTCGCCGGGTTGTACAGCGAGCAGATGGGCGTGCGCTCGCCCACCACCGACGGGATGTCGATGTATGTCTGAACATCATCGGACAACTGTGCTAAACGCTACTGCACTGGGGCAGTGTACCATTGATGCTGAAATACTGGGAGTTCGTTGAATGACACAAAATCCTTCAGTATAGGAGATGCTTTGGAATAGGTAATCACTGAAAGTGTTTTTAAAAATATTCGTAGTAGGATATTTACTCAAAATCGATAAGGAAACTTCAATCAGTACAAAATCATAGTTTCCTCAAATCGGATCTTCCGTCAACACCAGACTTTGGTGCCCCTTTGCCATTCACCTCGGCATCTCACTGTTCAAATCATTGTGTCTTCGATACTGGAATTGAAGACAATGACGGGGCTGAATGAAACAATGAGAAACACATAACTCGGAGGGCTGATGACCAATGGGGTCGAAAAGTTCTTGAGTGGATACCGGCAAGCGCAGCGTAAGATGGCCACCTATGATGCATCTAGACAGATGATCTTATTAAGACCGCAGGATCACGCTGGATGCAAGTCGCTTTCAACTGGTCTTATTGGAGATCCAAAGGGGAGGATTATGTTGAACAGTGGACATCATATAGCTGATGGGTGGATGATGGAAAAACACTCACCTGTATGCATATCTGCGCCTGCAGGTCCCAGACCTTGATGACGCGGTCGCGCGCGAGCGTGTAGGCCGTGTTGCCTCCGTTCTGCAGCACCACGGAGACGACGCCGGCGTGGTGGCCGAGGAACACGATGTTGGGCTTCGACGGCACGAAGGAGTTCCACACGCGCACCGTGCAGTCCGGACCGCCCGTCACCAGGATGTGGCTCTCCTCGTCGAACGCGAAGCACTGGATGCCCTGCCGTAGGACCGGTCTAATTTTACAAACCACTGTGCAGCTTGTTTTAATTTAAAAGGTTTTTTTTTAGCTTAGTCTATTTAAGACCTTGTCCTACCTAGTCCATTGTTTTTTAAATATACTGCAATAGAACTGCTGCAGCAGAGGACGTCCTATTCATGGAGTCCACTCCATGGAGATTCATTCTCCATGAAGTGGACATCCTATACTCCTTTAGCTGAAAGGAATAAGAACACTGTAGTGTAGGTATAGTTCAGGAGACACGGACCTTTTCGACACGGAACATGTTGTGAGTTTTATTGCCAGCCATGTCTGCCATGAGCAGCGCGTCGGGGCAGGTGGCGCAGGAGACCACGCAGTGCAGCGACGCGTACCACGCCACCTGCCGCACCCACTCGCCGTGCACGCGCCCCATCTCCAGCAGCCGCAGTTCCGACAGCAGGTGCGGCTGCCAACAAACACCACCACGCTTTCATTGTGCCACCCCCATAATACTGCTGTTAGAAGTCTCCAAAGAAGGTGGTGGGGAAGACAGCGTTCGGTATACAACGAGTACCACCAGTGGCACGAGCCTCGTCCCTCGACGTGCCCCCTAGGTCGACGTGTCGCAGCTGCACGAGCGGGCGCGATGACGGAGGAAGTTAGCACGCGCACATTACCATCCTCCACCCCCACCCTACTCTCACCCTCTTTTGCAGGTCAACATGATGCAGCTGCACCAATGGGCGCTCGGCCCAGTTCTGGAAGAGCCCACGGCCAATGGTGAAAAAGGAACGCACGCGCACGTGGCCGCCCCTCTCCCCAACCTACACTCACCATCTTCTGCAGATAAACGTGTCGCTGCTGCACCAGTAGGCGCTCGGCCCGGTTCTGGAAGGGCCCGCGATCGACGGCGGAGAAGGAGAGCACGCGCACGTGGCCGCCCCTCTCCTCATCAACCCCCAAACTCTCACCCTCTTCTGCAAGTCGACGTGTCGCAGCTGTACGAGCGGGCGCTCTGCTCTGTTCTGAAAGGGCCCGCGACCGACGGCGGAGAAGGACAGCACGCGCACGTGCCCGCCCACGTCACCCAGCAGCAGCAGACAACGCTCACGGATGTCCTCGCAGAAGTGGTAGTACATCGTGCAGATCTGGACCAACAGCGATTCAATAACTGGCAAATGTGTGGTACTTCCCCTGGCGAGTTTTACAAAAAATAAACCTTTTGTAGAACTTATACCTGACCACTACAAAAATCTAAGTGTTTATAAGAACTAAAATAATTAACATAAGTGTTTGAATGTGAAGGTGATGAATAAGTTCTGGAATGGAGACCACGAACCGGCAAGCGCAAGGACGTCCACCGATAAAGAGACGATGTAATCATGTGCGAACACTACACAGGATGCTAGCCGCCTTCATCCGGTTTAATTAGAAATTCACAAATGATATCTATGTTCCACTTCTTCGGCTGATACTATAACGATGATGATGATGAAGCCAGCTGAAGAAAACGTCGCTAACCATGTACTCCCAGCTGGTGATGACGATCTTGAGCGTGAAAGTCTTGGCGGTGCAGTCGTAGAAGCGAAGGTCGCGCTCCGTGGAGCTCGTCACGATGATGTTCACGTCGGGCATGCACACCATGTCCGTCACCCACGTCGTGCGCACTTTCAGGTGTGCTGTAGGCAGAATCAAACATCTTGGCTGCTGTGAAATTAGCTGCAGCCTGCGAGACCCGATCCTCGCGGACCTGGAGCTACTCAGGATCGAGTTATAAACCCCGATCCTCGCGGAGCTGGAGCTGCTCAGGATCGAGTTATCCGCTGCTTGGAGCTCACGTCACAGCCGCCAAGATGATTGATTAGACCTATGCCAACCGTATACAACTATACACTCATGGGTAATAAAGCTGGGGCGGTGGGTCCACGATAGCACTAGTGCCATCATCGACCTAGCCACTGTATGATCCTAGCTACGCCGCTACACCGCGCACCGCCGCGCCCGCGCCGTATCACTACGCCTACAAAAGAATTTATTTGTAGAGGCGGCAATTATTCTAGGATGAGCACAGTGCGTTCTGAGAGTGATCAGAATATAGTACCTGGCCTAGCCTCACTTAGCCTCTCATACCAAGCCCTGGCCACGCAATGTACGTAATTAACGGGAAGCGACTGAACTGCAGTTCTGATAAGTTGGATAGACTACGCTATAAGCCCTTAGGCAAGCTTTGGCGATTACCTACAAAACATTTTCTAATAATAATGATTCTAGATTTTATAAAAGCAAAAACGTAAGTAAACTGACGACTAGAAGAGAAGCGCGTCCTGAGCAGCTTCCAGTCGAGCGTCCACCAGTTGATCTGGCCGTCGCGGCTCACCGTCATGTACATCCCTTGCATGGGGTCCGTGGTGCGAGTCTGGGAAATAATTTCTGTCACATTACAGTACCACTAGGGTCTGAAGTCTGAATTTATTCAAGGCTATTAAGGTTAGGTATACCTAGCTTAGTATATTAAGCCGCAGGCTAACTATAAAAATATATCAGAGAGCAACAGTTGGATACCTACAATGGAAGGCATTTATAGAACCTTTGTAGGTACTTCAAAAAATGCCTTCCATAAAACTAAATTGATATTATCCTTTTTGAAACTTATACAGAAAATAAAAAAAACACAAAACAAGTAGCCGGCATAAATTACTGTAAGCTCTACAGAAATTCTTATTGAATATTTTCTCACGCTATCTGCAAGTACCTACCTCGACTTACCTACAATAAGACTAATGCAAGTATAGCTACACTACGAGTAAGATGAAACCTTAGAAACGTCAGGACAGAAGCATATCCTGGTGATGGGCTGGCGGTGCATGGAGCGCATGACGACGGGCAGCCCCATGATGGGCGGCTGCAGCGATTCGCGCTGGTTCTCCGCGTCGGCGCCGAAGTAGCCCAGCAGCAGGTGCGACACCAGCTCGTCCCACTCGATCTCACCGTCGCGATTCGTGTTTATCTTATTTGAAAATGATATAAAATTGGAGCAATTAATAACACGAATTTTGTAGCGCTTGTATATAGCGTAAGTTACCTAGGTGTCTGTCAACGATCATCAAAGTTAAGCAACGTTCGACTCGGTCAGTCTTCGGATGGGTGACCGCGAGTGGCATTTACAAATGAGCGCTACCCTGGCTCGGATGACACGTTAAATTGTAGGCCCCGTTAGCATTAACCGCTTAAATCGTTTCAGAGGACTTCAGGCGGCTTCAAAATTGGCACCAAGCAGGGTTAGCCAACCGACCTACATATATGTATGGGTCAGGCCGTAGATTTTGCCACTTTTTAGGTCCCCTAACTCTCCGCCTCTTTTTTCTTATAGTAAATTATTTTTAATTTGTTTCTAAATGTGATCATCGTGTGTCGTACGGATCGGTTAATAGCGGCCAGTAAAAATAATGGAATAAATTCAAAAATTGTGAAAGTTATAGGATGTTTATCTGCGAAAACTGACTAAATTTTCATACAAAACGCAAATCCGCTTCGGTGGGAGTGAACTTTGCACATCGATAAAATAAAAACTATAACACTTTTTGATAATCCGTTTGGTTTGACGTTATAAAATTATATTCAATTATCCACGATTTTAATATCTTTACGTGTTGTTTAAGAAAAAATCATAATAAAACGCAGATTTATTAAAAACTTTCGAAAACTGATTATTTACGATATTTTTATTTCGCAACCATTATCTTCTCGTTTTATTATTCTAGAAGCACAGTGAGGTTTAAATTAAGTCGCGACAACACCTAAGTAATGTACTCTTTAATCATTAAGCTCGTAGTGGCCACAGTTTTGTCAGTTCACTGTCATAACCCGTGCGAAGTAGAAAGTGTCACGTGTTTTACGAAGTGATTTTTTTGAGATTAAATGAAAAGTTTTTATTTGGAATCTATCATTGTTTTTGTGCACGATTAAGTAAGTTGTACGTTATCTTCCAACGTTTAGGTGGCATGATAATATGTCTTATTTATTGAGTTATGATCGATTTTCGCTACCACCTTCGCTATGAAAACAGGTCGTTCGCTATTTCTTCGCTATCAACTATTCTTCACCACAAATAATACTGAGTACACACTAGGTCCAGTTATTTTTTACTGTTGACATGTTTTGCAAAACTTGAATGAGATCAAAAGTCTGTACTGAAAGAAAAACAAAATAGGTAGGTATAATGTTCGTTTTTATAACTTTCAATAAATAGCACCTACTTGTAATAATTATTTAAATTACCATATATCTCCGCGAGACTAATAATTATAATATTTACTCACTAGTAGTCGTCGCCTTAGTAGTAAGCCGTGGTGGCTTAGAGGTAGTGACACCCGCCTTACAATCGTGAGGTCGTGGGTTCAAATCCTGGGCCCGTAACAATGAGTTCTTTGGAATTTATGTACGGAATTTAACACCACTGGCTTTCCGGTGAAGGATAACATCGTGAGGCAACCTGCATTCGTCCGTAGAAGAAATTCGATGGCGTATGTGAATCCACCAACCCGCACCGGGCCAGCGTGGTGGATATGGCCCAATGACCCTTCGTGGGTAGGCCTATGTCCTGCAGCGGACTATTAAAAAAGGCTGATACATACAGTAGTCGTCCAAACAGTAGATTTCGAAAGTATAAAGGACATCATTCATTATGGGCTGAACCTGAAAGTGCCGGTCAAAGTAATTAATTATGAAATATTATAAGAAGATAATATTCTGAGCATTTCAAATTATGCAGCTAGCCCTCTAGGATCACTTAGTGAGAAGTCACGGGACACGAACCTCTGAGGTAATCATTTGCAACTAATAGGTACCTATCATATGTATATCACCATCCTAACAATTGTTCGTCATTATCGTTCGCCATTGTTCGCGACAGGATAGCGAAGAATTATGCGCAATCTTTTCGCTATTTGTGGCAAAATCTACGGCCTGACCCGTATACGAACTTAACTACTATAGGTAGGTACTTATTTAATATTTTCTTTACAAAGGGTGTCGTACCTTCAAAAATAAAATGTTAAATTCATCATCGTCGTATTCCACATTGAGCAAGTCCCGTAGCATTTCCCGAAATTCTGAAGGGAATAGCTTATTTTTAAACGCTTCCTGGAACACAGCCTGTATGCTGATCATGTCGGGAATGGTGCAGCGCTCGTGGAGCGGCACGTTCTTCAGGCGCGGCCTCGCCGCTGGCGTCATGCTGCCTTCCGATTTGGAAGATAGCGACATTAAAGATTTTGGATCACTGTCCGGCTGGTACGTCATTTTATTATGTTATTTATCTACTATTATAATAATGTATTTTCGAAACCAATTAATCTAGAAATCTTGTATAAATCAGCTAATCGTGTTTCACTGTGGTGTTTTGGTGGCGTTTCTCAAAGAGAATCACAAAGATAATGTAAATAGTAGAGAATCACAGATATTATTATCTGAAGCCTCAGACCAAATAAATTTGCTCCGAGTCTGAAGCATTGAAAATTGATCTGAAGAGAATGCAAATCTACGGTGTTTCTCATAAATTGACGCAATGTGTGTCATTTTCAATTTCGAAAGTTTGGTAATTTGGCGCCGTTATGTTTTAAAATTTTACACGAGTCACAAGCTAAATAGCTATGATGATGAGCTACATTCAATAAAAAATATAATAGGCTATCAACTGTCAAAATGAAATGTCAAAACAACGGACATAACCTAAAACCGTAGTAAAACAGTGACCTCTACAAATCGAGATTCAATTCGTTAAAATTGTCTCAAAATGTTCATTACTGCGAGATTATTATCAAATAGACACCCGTCGTTTATCGCACGTACAGTATTTGTGAAAAATAACGATGTGGACAGTGCTTGCAGACTCGTTAACAGGATCCTCGGCAAAGAGGGCATTTTGGAGCAATACAGACTGACCAGATACTACGAGAAACCTTTTCAGGTATATAGTGATTAGGCACGATTATTTACATTCACAAAATATTGTCAAACTGCCGGAAACGGTGCTATATGAAAAATATAGCCTGATGCAAAATGTAGTGTTCAAATTCTAGGGCTGGCAGACTAAAGTACATAAGTCAAAATGTCATAGTTTCCAGAAACTAAAAAAAACTAAATAAAAAAAAACTCTTTATTCTTTTTTTATTTTGTTTGATTTATTGGGATGTATTAAATTATTGCTAACATGCATTTATATGTCATCTTAAATCATAATAGCAGAAGGCTTTTTATGTGACTTATGTCAATAGGACACTTACTTTATCCTTAAATTTAAATCTTACTTATGACTTAAGTTATAAGATAATCAGAAATAATTTCTTATGTTATATTGTTATGTTACGATACTTAATTTAATCATCATCCTCACTATCTATAATATCAGGGTCAGTGTTTCGTAAATCGTTTGCAGTAGGTAAATTAATTTAAAATTTATGGAAAACGTCAGGTATTAAATTTAGTAAAGAAATCAAATCTTCTTTTTTCTCTTTAGATATAGGCAAAAGCTGTAACGATATGACTGGGATATTGTCAGGTGCGGTAGAACCTCTTCGTTTCAAGTTTAATTTGAAAAATGGAGATTCCTCTTCTAGATTATCCTTGTAAGAAATTACGCCAAAGTCAGAATCATAGCGCAACCATCTTTTATCGAGCCATTTAAACTGTCGTCCATCCACATCTTTAGTTCTTAATACTAACGGACCCTTTAAAAGCGAAAAGAAGTCCAAAAAGTCAGTATTGCGCATTTCAACCACTTGAAATTTTTTACTGCTTGATTTTATCAGTTGTATCCAATCGTGCGGGTGATAGATTTGCAATTCTGTTTTTTTTCTTTTCTATAATCCCGTGATCAGTATCTACTTCCATATGGCTATGGCCGGGAATCATAAACTTGTGCTCAATAAATTCCAAATCTATTTTTTGCAAAGCCCAAGTAAACATTGAACTTACATGAGAATTTCTGTTTTGGCCTCCACATGTATCGGAATAAAATATTACATGTTTTGTGTTCTCAGGTAGGTATGTTTAGAGGTGTTTGAAAAGACAAGAGGCTATTTGATTAGCTCCTCTTGCAGCTATTGTTTCATGCCATATGTAGCACACAGCTTTTCCAGTTTTGTTGTCATGAACAGTCAAATTAAACGTCCACAACTGACGTTTGTAAAATGCTACAGAAGAGCTTAGTGCTGGAGTGGGTAAGCATTTCTGCAAATCAAAAGTGTACACTTGCACAGTGTTGTTACTTTTGTATACCTGTGTGTCACTTTTCTTTCTTTCGTACGCTTGATCCGCATCTGCCTTGTGCTGATCATGCTGAGCGATAATTTCAGCCTTTCGTTGTATTTCCTGACAAAGCTGAACTTGCATTTTGTATTTATCACATGTATAACATGTATCGACACGGGGCTTTTTGAATGATAATCCTAATTTATGGAACTCTTGGCTGTAAATTTTTATTGACGGTGGATTGTCTCGGTTTTCACAGAATAAATTGTACATTTTATTGATGGTTAGATGAGAAGGTAAATACTTCTTAGATGTGCTTTATCTCGTGTAATGGCTTTCATAAGATGGAAATGATAAAATGTGTTCTTTTATTTCTTTCCTTTTTTCGTCGTAGATTTTGTGCTTGGGTATACTTCTCCCACGGCTATCATCCACTTGAGTACCACCTACTGATGATCGTTTTTTCAAGCCAACTGTTTTTATGAAGTTATCACTTTCGCCTAATGTTTTTAGTAAACATCCCCTGCAGATGGGTTCACGCTTTCCGTTGATTAATAAAAAATATTTGTATGTCTTTGTCCTAAATTTTTGCCGGTCAGGATCAAGTGTCCGCTGCCTTTGAGTAGCTTTGTCTTGAATCTCCATTAATGAAGCCATGTAAGTAGATCTTGTGAGGTATGTCCCCATTTGCCAATATTCTTTAAAAATAGCCTGTCTATCGCAAAATAATATGCGCTCTTTGCATTTCATACGACATGTTGTAAGTTCTGTCATTTTTCTACTACCAATTACTTTTCCTTTTAATGTTTGATAAGACTGACCTGTGTTGCGTTTCACTTTTTTTTCGAGTTTTCTGACTTGAATGCTTTTTTTTTAGTTGCTCTGATAGTAGACGTTGAACTAGGGCTTAGGGGTGTATCTTGATGAGTGGATCCATTACTTGAACTTGACGAGACTGCTGCGTCTGTTGATAACACATAATGTGGATCTTGGACTGAGTCATCACTTGAAAATTCAATTTCTTGACTAACACGCATGTTATCAGTAAACCCCGATGATGTGGAAGGCACGGGCTCCTCTTCCACCGTTATGCTTCCTAGTTGCTGGTCATTCCGCTCGCCTAAAAAAAACGACGTATTTTAAACGATGTACGAATTCACAAGGCTGAAATGTACGGCACCAAAAGTGCACTGTAGTAAAACTGATGATGAAAGCAGATTAATATTAATTGAAGAGTCTTATTCACTACCAAAATGTATGGTATTTTAAAGAATAAAATGATCAGACTTACTTTCAGTAGTTACGGATCTTAACGCCATCTCAACTAATTTCTTTCCACGCTGAAAATCCATAATGAGTAGCAAAAATATTATAATATCATTAAACTAAATCAACACAAAACCAAAGCTGTCAATGATTAGAGCATTACTGACTAGCTTAACATCTTGCGTTTCAAACGAAACGGGCACTTCATTTTTTTTTTCCATAAATTACACGTTCAAGTGCCTACCCTCAAGTTAAACAAAGTGATAAGGTGACGCATTTAACGATCCTAATGACATATGTCATACTTTTATTCCGCAAAGTGCACAAACTTTACATGTTCCTTTTGACCTAAGTCAATTTATGTTGTTTATAACGCTACAAGATGTGGAGAAGATGATAAGGTTGAAAAGGTACGCCATTAGAGTTCAAATTGAAATAGATGGCTTTGACTTATGTGCTTTAGTTGGTCGATGAATTAATTTAAAAGAATTTTGTTAGTGTATTAAAAAAAAAACATTTTTTTTTGACTTAAGTGCTTTAGTCTGCCGACCCTAGAATTATTGTTCTTAGTTTTGTATGAACAATCCTAAGTGTTCTATTCTGACCTGGCCTATAACTACTAACATTCCTTTACTATTTTCAGACTAGACGTCGTGTGAATCACGAAAAATGCAAAGCTCTTTATAATGAAGACATGGAAAGAAAAATTCAGTTTGTGTTACGAAAGAACAGACATGAACCGTTCCCTGGATGTTACTAAATCACTTATTCCTTTATTTAATGCTAAAATATAATTTAACTTGTAAATAAAATAGTATTTAGAAATCATTTTGTTTATTTACTTAAAGTAAAATACTCATAGCAAAATATTTACAAGAATCATAGGCGACGTTACAAGATAGCTGCTATCAAAACTTGAGGTAGAGATCACAAGCCTGCCTGGTGTTCATCTAGTCTACGTTGTAAAAAGCTTTCATACATTTTAGGCCCACTCGCATATTTGGTCACAAATTATAACAACATAAATGGTTTTAAGGTACATTTTGGTCAATGTAGTAAATAAAAAAAGGAATGCATAAAAATTGGCATAGGCGGAGTCAAACTTCTTGATGTTGGCGTCAAGCTGCGGACAAACTAACCCTTGCGCAAATCCCTCAGAGCAAATAAAAAAATCAAGAGAGAATGTTGTGAACAAACAATTGTAGCCAACCAAAACTACGCCTCGCAGTGTACAGACAATTATACACACATCCACAAACAACGAACCTACGCCTTGGCTTGTCAGTTAAACTATGGCAGCACAACACCGACGCACTCACACATGTTCAAAATACCAGGTTCACTTGACTGTTCAACGACATGCTCTCTTGATTTTTTTATATGCTCTGAGGCTTCAGCCAGGAACGGGTTATTGCAGATAACCCATTCCTGGCTGAAGCTTACTCAACTTGAAGTTGTAGCTAACACCACAGCCTCCAATAAGTTTGATTTAGTCTATAATTGATGCTAAATGAAAGTTATGACAAATCATATAATTGTACTTTAGGAGCAGCTACACAAGTTACAATATTATTTCTATTTGGCAGTAAGAATGCATGTATTAATTTATTCTTAAATCTGATAAATGATACAAAAGTTGTCTATATTCCACTAACTACTTATACACTGTACAAAAATAAAAATTGTAATATTGGAAAATAAATAATGTCAATGCAAGATATACTTTAAGACTGATTTTGTACAGTATTGTTGTAATGGAAAGACTTCAGCAGAGATCAACAATGGTATACTTTTGTTATGTTGCTGAAAAATAAAATTTCCATCACTCTGGTGTTGGAGATATTCTTTCTATCAATAAGTGACAAATAAATCCTTTGCCACTCTTCCAAACAAGAATACAAGATGGCTGCACAACAATTATGGATAACTATGTCACTTTCGGCTAGTCACAGTTAGATAAAAAATAACTGTTCAATTCCCATCCAGTCAATTCTTTGGCTCCATTTAAACACTATCAATATAAAACAAAGCTCACAAATTTTGTATAGATGTTCATAGGCCGGGTGGCCCTGCTAGCTCAACATTCAACCACAAAAAGATTTTTGCCGACATGTGAAAAAGTTACAGATATATATTGCATACTTCACCATAAATCTGTCTCGTTCTTACACGTCGATAGAATTATTTCGTGGTCCGTATGCTTGTCCGGCTGGTATAAGCCGCCCGAAGGCTTCTGACATCATTGAAGCTCTGCTATGTTGCTACATAGTCAACGTCAGTGTCCTAGACAGGAGGAGAGTACAACAGTGGTGGGTGTTGCGTGTGGTGCGCGGCGGCGCGGCGCTCGCGTGTCACGTGTAGGCGGCGCAGGCGTCGCGGCGGCGCACGTAGAAGTGGTACCGGTAGCAGCGCCGGCACGTCTTGATGCCGCAGCGGTAGCTCAACCCGCCCGCCGGCTTGCCCTTGCAGTACTTCAGCCCACACGGGTACCAGTTCACACATACCTGTATGACATATTCAAGAGCATAAATGAAATTATAATTAGGTAGTATATAGTAGTTGCATGTTGCCTGGGAGAAATCGCTTTAAGCGATAAGGCTGCCGGTTAGAGACATATTTGTAATGTTTTTGTCATTTCAATTTGTTCAGATATGTAATGCGGTTGTCTAATAAAGTATTCTTTGTTTGTTTCTTTGTGGTATTATTATACATATCACAGGCTTGGCTAATTAGGTAAATAACACAACATTGAAAATATTTGCCAATGCCGTTGTAATGTGGGGAGCTCGAGAACAGTTTTGCAAGTGTCTTTTATTCTCTTTTTCATCAAGGATCAAAAACTGCCAGAACACACTACAGTTCAACTGTTAAACCACTGAAATGGTAGCAACGGGAAGTTGTCTATTTACTTAGAAAGATATCTCTGAATGGAAATGATGTATAGAAATGATGCCTCTGAGGGTATGAATACCAAAGTTGGATAAATAAAAGAGTGAATCTGTGGAACAGGCAGCTGACCTCAAAGTGGCATATGCACTCGTTGGCGGGGCCGGGCTCCGCCACGCAGGCGGCCACGGCCGGCTTGCCGTCCGCCGAGTCGGTGGACAGCGCGTGCGCAGGGAACGGCGTCACCGCTGCTGTGTACGATGACTGCTCTATGCCTGCACATTATTTTTTTTAATGCCAAAATTAGCTATATTTGTAATTTATAGTCTAAAACAGGGCTTCATACTACTACTTAGCATGCCTCTCTGGAAAGAGTACATTTCCTTTATTCTCAATTCACAGTTCCAATTAGAATTTTAAAAAGGGGTCAGTGTTCTCCTTCTTCATCCTTGTGACAATAAGTTTGTATAGGCACCTGACCTGTATGAATAAGCTGTCTAAAAGCTTTTTTGTAGTGCTCATAGCGTAGTTTGACTTGGTGTTTGTTAGCCATCATCCAAGTTAAGCAATATTGAGCATGGTTAGCCTTCAGATGGGTGACCGCAGGTGGCATTTACAACTGTGCGCTAAAGTGGCTTGGATGACACGATAAATTATAAACCCTGGTTGTTTTAACCGTTTAGCCCTGTATTCCTTAGGCCTTCTGGCGGCTAAACTCTGACACTAGGGCTAGCCACCCGGCCTATACGAACTTACTTACTTTTAAGGCTATTTGGGATAAAAGTGAGCAAATAGAGGCGGTAGGATGTACCTGGTCGGGGCGCCCAGCGCGCCAGGTCGGCGGCGCGCAGGAAGGTGCGGTCTCGCGCGGCGGCGCAGTGCCTCGCGGCAGCTGGCGACAGCAGGCGCGCGGCGCGCCCGGCCCACGCCGTGGCCGTGCTCTGCCGCCATCCCTTGTCCTCTTCCGCAGTGCGAACTGTACCCGGGTTTTTCTGACAAACAAATTTTAATTGTCTTTTCTAATATCAAATTTAAAAAAAAATATCAATGTCAAGAAATTAAAATACTATGAGCTAAATCCTTACTAATATTATAAATCCGAAATTGTGTTAGTTGGTTTGTTCCTCTTTCACACAGCAATGGATGGACTTGATTTTTGGCATAGACATAGTTTGAAAGATGGAAAGTGACATAGGCTACATTTTGTCCTAGAAAAAGAAAATGTTTCTATGGAATAGCACAAAAATAAAAATACCATGCTTGTGGAGCCGCAACAAAAGCTTGTATGGCTTATAACTTAAATAATAATCTAAGTTTATATTAGTACCTGTCTCAGCTTGGCCATGGCATCTGGGGCTATGAAGTCAGCCTGAGCAGCGTGAGTGAGGAAGCACAGGGTCTGGTGGCCGACCTGGCCCAGCTCCTCCTCTCCCGGGATCACCACGCGCACCGCTTCCACCTCCTGAACATTCGTCAAATCCAAACTAAGAGAATTGTAAAATCAAATATTACTCTTTTTTTATGGTTACGATTTTTTTTTTCAGAGATCAACTTATATCTTACTTATTGGTGTGTAATCTTTGTCTACTCTTAAAACAATAACTCCACAATGTTATTCCACTGCCATAGTGGCCCAGTGGCAAGTGACCCTAACTCCGAGGCCTTGGCCTTGAAAGGGTTGTGGGTTCGATTCCCATCTAGGGCAAGCATTTAAGTGATGATCATAGATGTCTCTGTCTGGATGTTATTATCTTTATAGGTATTTATTTAGAAATAAGTGGTATATCAGTCTCTAGCAGCCATATTATCACATGCTTTACTTAGTTCATGGTCAGGGACTGTGTGTAAGATGTTCCCTGATATTTATTACTAGCTGACCCGACAAAACATTGTTTTGCATGGTAAAAAATATCTCAAATTGGATTAAACTGCACACAGTGTGCAAAATTTGGTTGTAATTGGTTCAGTAGTTGAGAAGTTCATTACAGACAAACAATGTGAGGTAATTTTTATAAAGATTTTATTTATATTACTTACCAGTTTTTTCAGTAGTTTATTATAATATTTATACATAAATACAAGTGAAATAGGTACATACAATCAAAGTGGACTTGTACTTACATTAGTGAAGTCGACGAGTTGTGATACATAAACTCCATCGAGGCGCATAAACTCCAGCGTCACTGTATCCTCCGATACATTGGCGGTGATGTTCTCCTGCGTCACATCTCCACCCTGACACATGTCGAGAATATACTTATTAACTGGTAATACTTAGTATACAACTACGGCACATGGTTTAGAGATTGTGTTGTTATTAATGGTAAACACGCCTAGCCTATTGTAAGATAAGGAACAGCACCCAGGAAGTACCGCAGAAGCTAACATTAAAGCGTTTATTGAAATAATCATAACAGACTGTTCTGTAAACAAAATCAGTATTACTGTTAAGTTTTCTAAAGAAATGTATCAAACTTGTTACAAACTAGCCTGTGCTATAACAAGTTAATTTTATACATTTCTTAGGACTATGTAACTGATATTAAGGCAACTCTAAGGAGATTAATATTTTCTAAAATGAGGAAATAATAAAATTGTGTGAATGTGATAGATATTATGAAATACCTGGTTTTTAACGTTAATTAACAATTGTAGACTTGTTGGTGGCACAAGTAAATAGAATAATATGACGGTTAAACTGACTATACCCATGTTTGCTCTGTTAAATTAATGTATGTTACTTTAATTTTAATTTTCATTTTGCTTTATTTCGAGTTTGTTTTGTGTTGACACTATTGACACTTGACAGATATTAAGTTGCTGACACTGAGTTAATTTTGGGTGATGACGTTTTGCCTTTTTTTTGAAAACTTGCTTTGGAAACTATATTTTTGATGTTTTTCATAATTTATTACCAAACTAGCTTTTAACCGCGGCTCTGCCCGCGTGGTATTTTAACTTTTGTGCTATCCCACAGGAACCTTTTATTTTTTCGGGATAAAAAGTAGCCTATGTCACTTTCTGGCCCTTGAAATATATCTATGCCAAAAATTACGTTGCTCCGTTGCTGCGTGAAAGAGGAACAAACCAACAAACTTTTCAGATTAATAATAAGTAGGGTAATGAATCTAAAACTTTCGATAGTGCCTACTTTATTTAATTTATGAGAAACAAATTAGTAGGAACTGTGAATAGAAATTATCATTATTTTATGTAGATGTGGGGAGCCCAACCAAAAGGAGTAGATACCTACTGCAAAGCGTACCCCTCTGCCAAAAGTACACGACCGGCGGTCATGCTCTTTATATAAATATATCGGTCTGGTTGCGGTTGTGTTGCATTAATTTTCAGTTAGTGTTAGTTAATTACATTTGTGTGCGTGTAAACTTGTTTATATTTTGGTTTGTGTGCGTTTCTTCACCTCCTATTGTCTTGGCAGACTTCGGCGCTTAGACGTGTCGACTCCTTTTGATTATATAGGTACTCAATGGGGGAGCCTTAGAGTATACATAACTAAAGTACTTTAGTTATGTATACTCTAAGGGGGGGAGCCTTTTCTTTCTTCAACGCTTTTATCCTAGCGCGTACTCTATAGAGCAATTACGATTGTTTACGTTTCATTAGACGCAGTTTTTCGAATGACTTATTAACAAAATTACGTAAACATTATTTTTCAGTATGACCGTTAAATGTTGCAAAAGTGGGGTATCATAGAACAATCATAGGAATCAATTTAACTAAAATATTTTTTAAGAAAAAATTGTAAAAACAAATGTAGCCTTTCATGTCATGTTCGTTTATTTTGCAATGATTGGTGGCGCAACGACTGACCATCATAAACGTCATTCGAAACGTAAAAGGGCGATTCGATGCTGAAATGAAAGACAGCTGTCGTTTCATTTTCAGCTGATTTTTGTGTACGCATCGTGAACACAACGAAATAATTCGTCATCCAAAGTGACCAGCGACGTTGCCAGTTTTCCATACATCATAGTGGACATAATACTTTTGGAATAAGTGTCACGAGAGAGATTCTGGAAGTCGACATATTATCGAGGACGAACAAAGGGATATGGTGTATTGAACGCGAGCGGTGCGTAGCAGGCGGCCGTGACGTCACTCGGTGGCGGTGGTGGCGTCGAGGCCGATGCGGCGGGCGCGCTCGTGATCTCGGCGCTCCGAGGAGCGCGGCGCGCAGGCGGGGGGAAGTGGGCCAGCCTGGCCTCCAGTGACTCGGGGGACGAGGGCGCAGGGCACCGGCCGCCGCGCAAGCGGTCCCGCAGGCTGTCGCCGCCCGCCCAGCCCGCAGCCATGCATCAGCCGTGCGCCAACGGCGGGCCGCCGCCGCAGCACGTGAACGGCGACGGGCCCGCGCGCAACGGCGACCTGCCCGCGCCGGCGCCCGCCGCCGCCGCGCCTGGCCTGCGCATGTCCCAGACCGACCAGGAGATCGTGCGCCTCATCGGCCAGCACCTCAACTCCATTGGCCTTGAGTGAGTATTCTTAAATCACTTGTCTTCCCTGACAAAGGAATCCATGATCTCGATAAAGTTCATGCCTACTAAATCTTTCATCTAGAGATGCAGTGAAGAACAAGGTGGACTTTTTAAAACAAGTCATATTGTTACGCTTCTGATCCGAAGTTGAAGTTTATTAGGTTCCATGCCAAATTATCAAGGTGAACAATGGTCTCTTGTGTATAGAGAGATGAGTGTAAAATTGTCAAATAGAGGACAGTTACTCCCATAAAATATGTACATCATCTTTGTCTAGGAACACAAAGGTCTTTATGTATCAGTAATATGCTAATTCTCTTCTATTATTGGCAAATAGCGCATTCTTCATTCAAGGATAGTGTGACTCTTTTCAGAGCAGTGGAATAAACGGCGTGGATGTTGAGGATGACAGTGCATTCTACATGTCCATAAATCAATTTGTTTGTAATGGCTATTGCGAAACATTTTATTGTAACCTTAGTGGTTTCTCAGAAAACCTGTTTCATTAGGAAGTGCTTTGTTTGCTGGTAATACCTAATGTGCTAGCTGTACTCCTCATTATTCAGCTATGTTATTTAGGTTCTTTCTTTATAAATAATTATGTATTTATGACAAAATACAACAATTTTAAGACTTGTAAAAGACTGCAGGAACATGCTGGATGTAGGCCGCTTCCAACTGGGCTTATTGGAAATCCTTAGGCCTATGTTCAGCAGTAGACATCCTATTACTGATGATGATGACAATAATTTTGCCAATATTGATTTACTTTAGGGTGTATAAAGTTATGTTCCTACCAGTCTAAATGATTTTATTTTTGTCAAGAGTCAATATTTTTCTTACATAAAGACTGTCATCAATTTCTCATATTAGAAAAAAGTAGGTATACATAAAATTGAAGCATGATCACAATATTATTTTGGTATATAGTGTAGTTAGTATTACACAATGTAAATGGCTTAATTTTTCACTATTACTCTTGTTAATAGTTCTTATATACATAAAAAAAAATAGTGATGTGCCTGCAATCCAAGTGTTTCTTAACTATAACAAAATAAAACTGAAAACATACTGAAAGTCTAAAGGCTTTGTTTATTCTCTATGTAATATTCTTATGTAGCAATTACTAAATGACTGACAACTGATAAAGTTACATTACATTAATCTCAAATAATAAATATAGTTTCAGAAAAAAACTCAAAAACATGCTTAGGAGCCATAATTTTCTTTTATACATGCATTGTCATCGGTCTGTGAAACCTGTGCAAAGTTTAAAGAAAATCTGATCGCTCAAAGTAGGTCAAAATCGAGCTCAAAGGGGTTGGTTACAAGCAAGCAAACATACAGGTGAAACTAACAAAATTGTGCTAATACCTAGTAAGTAGTAGTGTAAAAATACCTAGTTTTCCTTAATGGCAGTATTGATTTGATGGCACAGCCTTCACCCATTAGGTATTGATTTGGTAATGACGCCTGACATGCATTATTTGATCCACTATTTGAATAGTCTAGGTATCCACTATGCATGTTCTATTAACAATACATTCATGCTTATAAATATGCAGAGCTAATTGAGATGGCCTAGATACAGACTTTTGTGAGAAATAAAAATACTGTTAGATTTTTAATTAGGTGTCAGGTAAACCTGTTAATATTTTTATTCTATTGTCAATCTTTGAGCACCAGCCTTATCAGAGACTACTGCTGAACACCAGCCTACCCACAAAAGGTGGTTGGACAATATCGATCATATAATATAATATTCCAGTTTTGATGCTTTATGCTATATTGCTTTATCATAATCATATCACGCAATGTGTAATATATTACCAAGATGATAAGTTTGTGGTTTAAGTTTATCACTTACCCACTGATCATTGCCTCTCGTAACGATGTTTACATTTTACATAATTTACTCGCTGATTAACAATGATGATAATTTTTACTAATGACAAAGTAAATCATGAATAATGTTCAGTTATCAATTTGCTCTTTCTCTTGATGTATCAGTTATATCTTTAATGTTAGGTCTGTTTGGTCTCTATAGAAATCTTTAAACAACAAATTTAATTAATTTAATCTAGTTTTAAGCTTCTTAACTGCTTTGACTATCTCATTTGTTTATTTCAATTAATAATAAAAAAATTAATAAGTTCCCGTAAGACAGAACAACGAGACCCTACCAGTTTCACTGTCACAGGATGATATTTTTTAACCAAAGATAAAACATACAAATACAGATATATCACATATTCTATGGTGGTATAAAATCATCAAAGCATGCAAGCCTGACTCGCACTTGGAAAGTTTTTTAGTTATTTACACGTAATTGATATTGAGAGAGAGTACAAGGGAATGATTCATGCAGCTATTATATGCGTTTCACATACTTGTTTTTGTCATTGAGTTTTTCATACCTAGTAGTGTCGAAAATAGATCTCGCGGCTTGCGCGTGCGCCGCCCGCCTGCAGCGTTGCTCCACCTGCGCCGTGGGCATCGCGCTTCCGCCATGCGCCGTTGCACAGCCGTGATTACAATGCTGATAGGGCTAGGCACGCCACTCTGTTCTACTACTTATCAAGTATCAGCACACATTTTTAAAACG